>JAAIUW010000052.1:0-131321 GCA_014851425.1 Senna tora | reverse complement strand
CACTCATCAGCGAAAACTGATTAACAAGAAAATCTAGTTTTGGAAACACTCATCGGCGAAAACTGATGAATATCAAGTTTTCGAAACACTCACCGGCAAAAACTGATTGACAAGAAAATCAAGTTTTCGAAACACTCATTGGTGAAAACTGATGAATATCAAGTTTTCGAAACACTCATCAGCGAAAACTAATTAACAAGAAAATCAAGTTTTCGAAACAGTCACCGGTGAAAACTAATTGACAAGAAAATCAAGTTTTCGAAACAATCATTGGCGAAAAGTGATGAAAATCATGTTTCCCAAACACTCACCGGCGAAATCTGATGAATATCAAGTTTTCGAAACACTCATGGGCGAAAACTGATTAACAAGAATATCAACTTTTAGAAACACTCACTGGCGAAAACTCATTAACAAGAAAATCAAATTTTCGAAACACTCATTGGTGTAAACTGATGAATATCAAGTTTTCAGAACACTCATCAGCGAATATTGATTAACAAGAAAATCAAGTTTTTGAAACACTCATTGGAGAAAACTGATGAATATCAAGTTTTCGAAACACTCATCAGCGAAAACTAATTAACAGGAAAATCAAGTTTTCGAAACACTAATTGGCGAAAACTGATGAATATCATGTTTTCGAAACACTCATCGGCGAAAACTGATTAACAAGAAAATCAAGTTTTCGAAACACACACCGGCCAAAACTGATGAATATCAAGTTTTCGAAACACTCATTGGCGAAAACTGATTAACAAGAAAGTCATGTTTTCGAAACACTCATTGGCGAAAACTGATGAACATCAAGATTTCGAAACACTCACTGGCGAAAACTGATGAATATCAAGTTTTCGAAACACTCACCGGCGAAAATTGATGAATATCAAGTTTCCGAAACACTCATTGGCGAAAATTTATTAACAAGAAAATCATGTTTTTGAAACACTCATTGGCGAAAATTGATGAATATCAAGTTTCCGAAACACTCACCGACAAAAACTGATTAACAAGAAAATCAAGTTTTTGAAACACTCATTGGCAAAAACTGATGAATATCATGTTTTCGAAACACTCACCGGCGAAAACTGATTAACAAGAAAATCAAGTTTTCGAAACACTCATTGGCGAAAACTGATGAATATCAAGTTTTCGAAACACTCATCAGCGAAAAGAGATGAATATCAAGTTTTCGAAACACTCATTGGCAAAAACTGATGAATATCATGTTTTCAAAACACTCACAGGCGAAAACTGATTAACAAGAAAATCAAGTTTTGGAAACACTCGTTGGCGAAAACTGATGAATATCAAGTTTTGGAAACACTAATCGGCGAAAACGGATTAACAATCAAATCAAGTTTCCGAAACACTCATTGGTGAAAACAGATGAATATCGAGTTTTCGAAACACTTACCGGCAAAAACTGATTACTAAGAAAATCAAGTTTTCGAAACACTCGTCGGCGAAAACTGATTAACAAGAAAATTAAGTTTTCGAAACAATCACCAGTGAAAACTAATTAACAAGAAAATCAAGTTTTCGAAACACTCCTTGGCGAAAACTGATGAATATCAAGTTTTCGAAAAACTCACCGGCGAAAACTGATGAATATCAAGTTTTCGAAACACTCACCGGCGAAACTGATGAACAAGAAAATCAAGTTTTCAAAACACTCATTGGTGAAAACACATTAATATCAAGTTTTCGAAACACTCAACAGCGAAAACTGATTAAAAAGAAAATCAAATTTTCGAAACACTCATTGCCGAAAACTGATGAATATCAAGTTTTCGAAACACTCACCGTCGAAAACTAATTAACTAGAAAATTAAATTTTCGAAACTCTCATTGGCCAAAACTGATGAATATCAAGTTTCCGAAACACTAATCGGCGAAAACTGATTGCCAAGAAAATCAAGTTTTCAAAACACTCATTGGCAAAAACTGATGAATATCAAGTTTTCGAAACACTCACCGGCGAAAACTGATTAACAAGAAAATCAAGTTTTCGGAGCACTTATTGGTAAAAACTGATGAATATCAAGTTTTCGATGCACTCATCAGCGAAAACTGATTAACAAGAAAATCAAGTTTTCGAAACACTCACCGCTGAAAATTTATTAATAAGAAAATCAAGATTCCGAAACACTCATTGGCGAAAACTGATGAATATCAAATTTTCGAAACAACCATCGGCGAAAACTGATTAACAAGAAAATCAAGTTTTCCAAACACTCATTGGCGAAAACTGATGAATCTCACATTTTCGAAACACTCAACGGCGAAAATTGATGAATAACAAGTTTTTGAAACACTCACCGGCGAAAAATAATTAACAAGAAAATCAAGTTTTCGAAACACTCATTGGCAAAAACTGATGAATATCAAGTTTTCGAAATACTCACCGGCGAACACTGATTAACAAGAGAATCAAGTTTTCGAAACACTCATAGGCGAAAACTGATGAATATTAAGTTTTCGAAGCACTCACCAGCGACAACTAATTAAGAAGAAAATCAAGTTTTCGAAACACTCATTGGCGAAAACTGATGAATACCAAGTGTTCGAAACACTCATCAGCGAAAAATGATTAACAAAAAAATCAAGTTTTCGAAACAATCACCGGTGAAAACTAATTAAAAAGAAAATCAAGTTTTCGAAACAGTCATTGGCGAAAACTGATGAATATCAAGTTTCCGAAACACTCACTGCCGAACACTGATTAATATCAAGTTTTCGAAACACTCATCGGCGAAAACTGATTAACAAGAAAATCAAGTTTTCTTCACACTCATTGGCGGAAACTGATGAATATCAAGTTTTCAAAACACTCATCGACGAAAACTAATTAAAAAGAAAAACAAGTTTTCGAAACACTCATTGACGAAAACTGATTAGCAAGAATATCAAGTTTTCGAAACACTCATCAGCGAAAACTGATGAATATCAAGTTTTCGAAACACTCATCGGCGAAAATTGATTAACAAGAAAATCAAGTTTTCAAAACACACATTGGCGAAAACTAATGAATATCAAGTTTTTGAAACACTCACCGGCGAAAACTGATTAACAAGAAAATCAAGTTTTCGAAACACACATTGGCGAAAACTGATGAATATCAAGTTTCCGAAACACTCATCGGCAAAAATTGATTAACAAGAAAATCAAGTTTTTGAAACACTCATTGGTGAAAACTAATGAATATCAAGTTTTTAAAACACTCATCGGCGAAAACTGATTAACAAGAAAATCAAGTTTTCGAAACACTCATTGGCGAAAACTAATGAATATTATGTTTTCGAAACATTCATCAGCGAAAACTGATTAACAAGAAAATCAAGTTTTCGAAACACTCATTGTCGAAACCTGATGAATATTAAGTTTCCAAAACACTCACCGGCGAAAACTAATGAATACCAAGTTTTCGAAACACTCATCGGCGAAAACAGATTAATAAGAAAATAAAGTGTCCGAAACACTCATCGGCGAAAAATTATTAACAAGAAAATCAAGTTTTCGAAACACTCATTGACGAAAACTAATGAATATCAAGTTTTCGAAACACTCATTTGCGATAACTGATGAATATCAAGTTTTCGAAACACTCATCGGTGAAAACGGATTGACAAGAAAATCAAGCTTTCGAAACACTCACTTGTGTAAACTGATGAATACCAAGTTTTTGATACACTCATCAGCGAAAACTGATTAACAAGAGAATCAAGTTTTAGAAACACTCATTGGCGAAAACTGATGAATATCAAGTTTTCGAAACACTCTCCGCCGAAAACTGATTAACAAGAAAATCAAGTTTTCGAAACACTCATTGGCAAAAACTGATTAACAAGAAAATTAAGTTTTGGAAACACTCATTGGTGAAAACTGATGAATATCATGTTTTCGAAACACTCATCGCCGAAAACAGATTAATAAGAAAATCAAGTTTTCGAAACACTCATCGGTGAAAACGGATGAATATCATGTTTTCGAAACACTCATCAGTGAAAACTGATTAACAAGAAAATAAAGTTTACGAAACAGTCATTGGCGAAAACTGATTAATAAGAAAATCAAGTTTTCGAAACATTCATTGGCGAAAACTGATGAATATCAAGTTTTCAAAACACCCATCGGCGAAAACTGATTAACAAGAAAATCATGTTTCCGAAACAATCATTTGTGAAAATTGATGAATATCATGTTTTCGAAACGCTCATCGGCGAAAACGGATTAACATGAAAATCATGTTTTTGAAACACTCACTGGTGAAAACTGATGAATATCAAGTTTTCGAAACTCTCATTAACGAAAACTGATTAACAAGAAAATCAAGTTTTCAAAAAACTCATTGGCTGAAACTGATGAATATCAAGCTTTCGAAACACTCATTGGCAAAAACTGATGAATATCAAGTTTACGAAACACTCACCGGCGAACTGATTAATAGGAAAATCAAGTTTTCGAAACACTCATTGGTGAAAACTGATGACTATAAAGTTCTCGAAACACTTACCGGCGAAAACTGATTAACAAGAAAATCAAGTATTCAAAACACTCATTGGCGAAAACTGATGAATATCAAGTTTCCGAAACACTCACCCGCGAAAACTGATGAATATCAAGGTTTCGAAACACTCATCGGCGAAAACTGATTAACAAGAAAATAAAGTTTCTGAAACACTCATCGTCGAAAACGAATAAACAAAAAAATCAAGTTTTCGAAACACTCATTGGCGAAAACTGATGAATATCAAGTTTTCGAAACACTCATCAGCAAAAACTAATTAACAAGAAAATCAAAATTTCGAAACACTCATTGCTGAAGACTAATGATTATCAAGTTTTCGAAACACTCACCAGCAGAAACTGATAAACAAAAAAATCAAATTTTCGACACACTCATTGGCCAAAACTGATGAATATCAAGTTTTCGAATCACACACCGGTGAAAACTGATGAATATCAAGTTTTCGAAACACTCATCGGCAAAAACTGATTAACAAGAAAAACAAGTTTTCGAAACACTCATTGGCGAAAACTGATGATAATCACGTTTCCCAAATACCCACCGCCGAAAAGTGATTAACAAGAAAATCAAGTACTCTGAACACTCATTGGCAAAAACTGATTAATATCAATTTTCCGAAACACTCACCGGCAAAAACTGATGAATATCAAGTTTTCGAAACACTCATCGGTGAAAACTGATTAAAAAGAAAATCATGTTTCCGGAACACTCATCGACGAAAATTGATTAACAAGAAAATCAAGTTTTTGAAACACTCATTGGCGAAAACTGATGAATTTCAAGTTTTCGAAACACTGACCGGCGAAAACTGATTAACAAGAAAATAAAGTTTTCGAAACACTTATTGGCAAAAACTGAAGAATATCAAGTTTTCGAAACACTCATCGGCGAAAATGGATTATCAGGAAAATCAAGTTTTCGAGAAACTCATTGGCGAAAACTGATGAATATCAAGTTTACGAAACAATCACCGCCGAAAACTGATGAATATCAGGTTTTCGAAACACTCATCGGCGAAAAGTGATTAACAAGAAAATCAAGTTTTCGAAACACTCACGGGCGAAAACTGATTAACCAGAAAATCAAGTTTTCGAAACACTCATTGGCGAAAACTGATGAATATCAAGTTTTCGAAATACTCATAGGCGAAAACTGATGAATATCAAGTTTTGGAAACACTCATTGGTGAAAACTAATTAACAAGAAAATCAAGTTTTTGAAACACTTATCGGCGAAAACTGATTAACAAGAAAATCAAGTTTTTGAAACACTCATTGGCGAAAACTAATGAATATCAAGTTTTCGAAACACTCACCGGCGAAAAGTGATTGACAAGAAAATCAAGTTTTCGAAACAGTTATTTACGAAAACTGATGAATATCAAGTTTTCGAAACACTCATCGACGAAAACTGATTAACAAGAAAATCAAGTTTTCGAAACACTCATTGGCAGAAACTGATGAATATCAAGTTTTCGAAACACTCATCGGCAAAAACTGATTAACAAGAAAATCAAGTTTTCGAAACACTCATTGGTAAAAATTGAAGAATATCAAGTTTTCGAAACACTCATTGGCGAAAATTGATGAATATCAAGTTTTCGAAACACTCATTGGTGAAAACTGATTAACAAGATAATCAAGTATTCAAAACACTCATTGGCGAAAACAGATGAATATCAAGTTTTCGAAACACTCATCGGCAAAATCAGATTAACAAGAAAATCATGCTTTCAGAACACTCACTGCCAAAAACTGATGAATATCAAGTTCGCGAAACACTCATCGACGAAAACTGATTAACAAGAAAGTCAAGTTATCGAAACACTCATTGGTGAAAACTGATGAATATCAAGTTTTCAAAACACTCATCGGCGAAAACTGATTAACAAGAAAACCAAGTTATCGAAACACTCATTGGTGAAAATTGAAAAATATTAAGTTTTCGAAACACTGATAGGCGAAAACTGATTTACAAGAAAATCAAGTTTTCGAAACACTCATTGGCGAAAACTGATTAATATCAAGTTTTCGAAACAGTCATCGTCGAAAACTGATTAACAAGAAAAACAAGTTTCCGATACACTCATCGGCAAAAACTGATGAATATCAAGTTTTCGAAACACTCACCGGCGAAAACGGATTAACAAGAAAATCAAGTTTTCGAAACACTCATTTGTAAAAACTGATGAATATCTAGTTTTTGAAACACTCATCGGCGAAAACTGATTAACAAGAAAATCAAGTTTTCGAAACATTCATTGGCGAAAACTGATGAATATCAAGTTTTCTAATCACTCATCAGAGAAAACTAATTAACAGGAAAATCAAGTTTTCAAAACACTCATTGGCGAAAATCGATGAATACCATGTTTTCGAAACACTCATCGGCGAAAACTGATTAACAAGAAAAATCAAGTTTTCGAAACACTAATCGGCGAAAACTTAGGAATATCCAGTTTTCGAAACACTCACCGGCGAAAACTGATGAATTTCAAGTTTTCGAAACTCTCACCGGCAAAAACTGATTAACAAGAAAATCAAGTTTTTGAAACACTCATTGCCGAAAATGATGAATATCAAGTTTTCGAAACACTCATCGGCGAAAAGTGATTAACAAGAAAATCAAGTTTTCGAAACACTCATTGGCGAAAACTGATGAATATCAAGTTTTCGAAACACTCATCGGCGAAAACTGATTATCAAGAAAATCAAGTTTTTGAAACACTCATTGGGGAAAACTGATGAGTATCCAGTTTTCGAAACACTCACCGGCAAAACCTGATTAACAAGAAAACCAAGCTTTCGAAACACTCATTGGCAAAAACTAATGAATATCAAGTTTTCGAAACACTCATCGGCGAAAACAGATTTTCAAGAAAATCAAGTTTTCAAAACACTCATTTGCGAAAACTGATGAATATCAAGTTTTCGAAACACTCACCGGCGAAAACTGATTAACAAGAAAATCAAGTTTTCGAAACACTCATTGGACGAAAAGTAATGAATATCAAGTTTTCGAGACACTCATCGGCGAAAACGGATTTTCATGAAAAACAAGTTTTCGAAACACTCATTGGCGAAAACTGATGAATATTAAGTTTTCGAAACACTCACCGGCGAAAACTGATTAACAAGAAAATCAAGTTTTCGAAACACTCATTGTCGAAAACTTATGAATATCAAGTTTTCAAAACCCTAATCGGCGAAAAATGATTAACGAGAAAATAGAGTTTTCGAAACACTCGCCGGCGAAAACAGATGAATATCCAGTTTTCGAAACACTCACCGGCGAAAACTAATTAACAAGAAAATCAAGTTTTCGAAACACTCACTGGTGAAAACTAATTAACAATAAATTCATGCTTTTAAAACACTCATTGGCAAACACTATTGAATATCAAGTTTTCAAAACACTCATCGGCGAAAACTGATTAACAAGAAAATCAAGTTTTCGAAACACTCATTGGCGAAAACTGATGAATATAACGTTTTCGAAACACTCCCCGTCGAAAACTGATGAATAACAAGTCTTCGAAACACTCACCGGCGAAAACTGATTAACAAGAAAACCAAGTTGTCGAAACACTCATTGGCGAAAATTGATGAATATAAAGTTTTCGAAAATATCTTCGGCGAAAACTGATAAATATCAAGTTTTCGAAACACTCATTGGCGAAAACTGATGAATATCATGTTTTCGAAACATTCATCGGCGAAAACTGATTAACAAGAAAATCAAGTTCTTGAAACACTTATTGGTGAAAACTGATGAATATCAAATTTTTGAAACACTCATCGTAAAAAACTAATTATCAAGAAAAAGAAGTTTTCAAAACACTTAGTAGCGAAAACTGATTATTATCAAGTTTTTGAAACACTCACAGACGAAAACTGATTAACAAGAAAATCAAGTTTTCGAAACACCTATTGGCGAAAACTGATGAATATCAAGTTTTCGAAACACTCACCGACGAAAATTGATTAACAAGAATATCAAGTTTTCAAAACACTCGTCGGCGAAAACGGTTGAATATACAGTTTTTGAAACACTCACCGTCGAAAACTGATTAACAAGAAAATCAAGTTTTCGAAACACTCATCGGCGAAGACTGATGAATATCAAGTTTTTGAAACACTGATAGGCGAAAACTGATAAACAAGAAAATCAAGTTTTCGAAACACTCATCGGCGAAAAGTGATGAATATCAAGTTTTCGAAACACTCACCAGCGAAAACTGATTAACAAGAAAATCAAGTTTTCGAAACACTCATTGGCGAAAACTGATGAATATCAAGTTTTCGAAACACTCATCGGCGAAAACTGATGAATATCAAGTTTTCGAAACACTCACCGGCGAAAACTGATGAATATCAAGTTTTCGAAACACTCATCGGCGAAAACTGATTAACAAGAAAATCAAGTTTTCGAAACAATCATTGGCGAAAACTGATGAATATCATGTTTTCGAAACACTCACCGGCGAAAACAAATGAATAACAAGTTTTCGAAACACTCACCGGCGAAAAATGATTAACAAGAAAATCAAGTTTTCGAAACACTCATCTGCGAAAACTGGTTAATAAGAAAATCAAATTTTCAAAGCACTCATTGGCGAAAACTGATGAATATGAAGTTTTCGAAACACTCACCGGCAGAAACTGATTAACAAGAAAATCAAGTTTTCGAAACACTCATTGGTGAAAACTGATGAATATCAAATTTTCGAAACACTCAACAGCGAAAACTTATTAACAAGAAAATCAAATTTTCGAAACACTCACCGGTGAAAACTTTTTAACAAGAAAATCAAGTTTTCGAAACACTTATTGGTGAAAACTGATGACTATCAATTTTTTGAAACACTCATCGGCGAAAACTGATTGACAAGAAAATCAAGTTTTCGAAACACTCATTGGCGAAAACTGAAGAATATCAAGTTTTTAAAACACTCACCGGCGAAAATTGATGAATATCAAGTTTTCGAAACACTCATCGACAAAAATTGATTAACAAGAAAATCAAGTTTTCAAAACACTCATTGGCGAAAATTGATGAATATCAAGTTTCCGAAACACTCACTGGCGAAAACTGATTAACAAGAACATCAAGTTTTCGAAACACTCATTGGCGAAAACTGATGAATATCAAGTTCTCGAAACACTCACCGGCGAAAACTGATGAATATCAAGTTTTCGAAACACTCATCGGCAAAATCTGATTACCAGGAAAATTAAGTTTTTGAAACACTCCGTCGCGGAAACTGTTGAATATCAAGTTTTCGAAACACTCACCGGCGAAAACTGATGAATATCAAGTTTTCGAAACACTCATTGGCGAAAACTGATTAACAAGAAAATCAAGTTTTCGAAACACTCATTGGCGAAAACTGATGAATATCACGTTTTCGAAACACTCATTGGCGAAAACTGATGAATCTCACGTTTTCAAAACACTCCCCGGTGAAAACTGATGAATAACAAGTTTTTGAAACACTCGCCGGCGAAAACTAATTAACAAGAAAATCAAGTTTTGGCAACACTCATTGGCGGAAATTGATGAATATAAAGTTTTCGAAACACTCATCGGCGAAAACTGATAAACAAGAAAATCAAGTTTTCGTAACACTCATTGGCGAAAACTGATGATTACCAAGTTTTCGAAACACTCACCGGCTAAAACCGATTAACAAGAAAATCAAGTTTTCGAAAAAATGATTGGTGAAAACTGATGAATATCAAGTTTTTGAAACACTCATCGGCGAAAACTGATTAAAAAGAAAATCATGTTTTTGAAATACTCATTGGCAAAAACTGATGAATATCCAGTTTTCGAAATACTCACCGTTGAAAACTAATTAACAAGAAAATCACGTTTTCGAAACATTCATTGGTGAAAACTGATGAATATCAAGTTTCTGAAACACTCACCGGCAAAAACTGATGAATATCATGTTTTCGAAAGACTCATTGGCGAAAACTGATTAACAAGAAAAGAAAGTTTTCGAAACACTCATTGGCGAAAACTGATGAATCTTACGTTTTCGAAACACTCCTCCGCGAAAACTGATAAATAACAAGTTTTCGAAACACTCACCGGCGAAAACTGATTAACAAGAAAATCAAGTTTTCGAAACACTCATTGGCGAAAACTGATGAATATCAAGTTTTTGAAACACTCATCGGCGAAAACTGATTAACACGAAAATCAAGTTTTCGAAACACTCATTGGCGAAAACTGATGAATATCAATTTTTTGAAACACTCATCGGCGAAAATTGATTAACAAGAAAATCAAGTTTTCGAAACACTCTGATCGCACCCGTCGCAAGGTTGACCAAATTAACCGAATTAAAATGCAATATAGTAGCGCAATCCGGATCGTTTTCACTCAAGGAGCCTTTATCTAAGGTCCTAGGCTAAACTAAGTATCAAAAATCATGAAATTAACAAACTAAAGTGAAGTGTTGGGATTTTAAGCTATCTACTAAATGAGAAAAGCAATAAAAGTAAACTTAAATGTAAATAAAGAGAACCTAAATTACTATTTTTGGTATTTTTCTTGAAAAAGCTAATTAAAAAGAGATTGGAATTAATATTGAAAATGCCCTTGGAAATGGAATTATAGCAATCATAGTTCAAAGTAATATGGGAATTAAAATTTCACTAAGTCTTAAAGTAAAACCTCAAGGTACCACTTGAGACTTGTGTTCTTTCTTAATAATTACTCCTACTACCATAGCTAGCAATTACTCCAAAAGACACAATTAAAAATCACTTAGTGTATGATTAAAATTAGGCAAAAGCAACTTATTCCTGAACTAAAAATTGCTCAACCAAGACAATCAAATACAAGCATATAAGATTATATCCTCTAGTCAAGAACATGATAGAAAATACTTTCTAATTGCATTGTAAAGGTAATATTTCTATACAATCATCAAGTTGCCAAAATCAATCTAAATCATAATCACTCAATACACATAGACAATGTATCCATAAATCTAAAATTCTAAATTGCATAAAGATAAATCCTAAACCTAGGAAATCAAATATACAATTTAAAATTAGGTATTGAGATAAAATAACTCCCCTTTGTAGAATGGGAACTCAAGCCCTAATCTCCATCTCCAAGAAGCAAGGAAACTAGCCACACATAAAGAGAGAAATGGAGAACTCCATCACTTCCACAATATGGCTAGATGCTATGATGAGATGGTGAAGTAGATGATGGAAATGGTGAAATGGTGTAGTAATGGGAGTGAAACAGAGAACAAGAGAATAATGGATTGAAGGGATTAGGTAAAGGGGTGGGTGGCGTGTAAAGAGAGATGGGTGAATGTGGTGAAATGGTGATGATGATGGAAAAATATGGTGATGGGTGGCGTGTGAGAATGGGATGGAAGAAGTGAGGAGGTGATGGTATGAAGAAAAGTGGGAGTGGAGGCGTGAAGCAGAGGAGGAGAAATTGGGTAAAAAATTGCTGCCTCTTTTTCAAATGTGTTTTTCCAATTTAAAACTTAATGCCTCCCATTCTTTTTGTGGCTTAGTGGCGTAGGGCCTTAGCAAAAATTGGGAAGGTGGATTTGGGTCTTGGGTCTTCAATTTTTGGGCTTTAAATTTTTATGCTTGGGCCTTTGAACTCTTTTTTTTAAAGATAACCTACAAAGTAAAAATAAGTCCAATATAAAATAATCATTCCCAAATATTTTAATTAAAAAGCAATCACAAAAATATAACAATTTAACCCTTTTTAGTATTATTTTCATGTAATTACTCTTTAACCAAATTTATCATAATTGATGCAATTAAGCCCAATAAAATATAATAAGAGCCCAAAAATAAAATAGAAAATATTATACAAAATAGGGACTTATCAAATTCCCCCACACTTGAACTTTTTCACTCCTGGGCAAAAACAAGCAAGTGCAAGCAATCTATGAATGACATTAAAATAAATGAGGGACTAAAATGTTCTGAAACAAGAATGCAACAACTCAATCAATTTTATCCTCAAGCTAGCATAGTTATAAAATGAACTAATGCAAAAGATTAACCGAAGTAGACAATTGAATTGATGGGGATGAACAAAAGAGAACACTCAATGATCAAAGTGTTTCTCTCATCTCACAAATATGGGTCATTTCGCTCAAATCCACCTAAACTAAGATCTACCATAAGCTTGTAAAAATTCTATTTTCTCCACCACTAAGTAGCAACTAGACTCATGAATCAAGGGGACTTAAAAGGGTTGTAATGATGGAAACTGGCCAAATGGAATGGACAAAGAAACTAAAACAAGCTTTAAGCATGCAAAAAGAGTTAAGAGGGAGAATTAAACGTAGCACTAATGCAATACATTAAATACATATAACATGCTTGGTAACCATAAAAATCCAATGGATGTGTTCCTTTTGATTCTTTGTTTTTTTTTTACTATTTTTTTTATTCATTTGCTTTTGATTTTGCTTCTTTCTTTTTGCCTTTTTTTTTTAAGGTATATGACACTCCATTTCATGTAAATAAAAATATTGGTAAACCAAGCTTCACAAAATAAGGTGCTATGAGAAATTCAATGAAATTACCATGCTTAGCTTGTTAAAATATATGGATTTAGGAAAGTGAATGGCTCAAAGGGGGTTGACAATGGATTAATTAGTAATGGTGAGTGTTTGGGTAAATAGCTATGAGAAATGAATGCCCCTTTCATCTTCAACCATCTAAATGCAAATGTGATTTTGAAAAAGAATTCAAACAAGTTCTAGAGATTCATTAAAGTAGGTGGACAACACTCAATGAGAAAAATGAAAGATAGGCTCAAGAATCCTTCCAACAAAGGTTATTTCTCATAAGTTCATTCACATCATTCAGTTGAAAACTAGATCAATCACAATACAACAATTCATCTATTCCAAATACTAACTCCAAAAATAACAATCAATCAAACCATTGCATTCAACTTAGAACATGTATAGCTCTCAACAACTTTAATGTAAACTAGAAAACTGCACTTTCAAAGCAAAGAGATGCAAAAAATTCAAATGTGGGTTCACTTCCTTTGAAAAATTTTCAAATTTGTCCAAATTTGACCACTAAATCACCTAAAAGCACATGCAGCAAAATATTCACAACCTAATCCCTTCCCTCACACTTATATTATTGCATTGTCCCCAATGCAACGAAATTCAACAAAACAAAACTGGTGAGCAAGGAGTACATCAACAAAGGGGAGAATTAAACTAACTAAACTAACTACCTAAAGTCCTAAACTACTAGAATGGTTTTCCCCCACACTTATCTTATGCATTAAAGCTCAAAATATGTAAATAGATAAGGGAAGGAAAGAGACAACCTGAGATTTAAGGAGGCTTGAAATTCTCATGGTATATCTTTAAGAGATGCCCATTGACTTTGATAGTTTGTCCAGTTGCTTCATCAATGAGCTCTATCATGCCAAACTTGTGAACTTTGGTGACTTTGTAAGGGCCATCCCACTTAGAGTTGAGCTTACCATGCTTGAATTTGAATCGAGCTCTAAATAGTAACACCTTGTAACCAACTTGAAAACTTTTTCTCATAATGCCCTGATCATGCAACATTCTTGTCTTTTCTTTGTAGAGACGAAAATTTTCATATGCATCTAGTCTCTTCTCTTCCAACTCTTGCAGTTGCAACTTCCTTTCTAAGCCCGAGGATTCCATATCCATATTGCAAGCTTTAACTGCCCAATAGGCTTTGTGTTCAAGCTCCACAGGAATGTGGCAAGATTTGCCATAGATGATGCGATAAGGTGACATTCCTATGGGGGTCTTGAATGCAGTCCTATAGGCCCATAAAGCTTCTTCCAGTCTTAAGCTCCAGTCTTTCTTGGAAGGTTTTACAATTTTCTCCAAGATGTGCTTGATCTCTCTATTTGACACCTCAACTTGACCATTGGTTTGTGGGTGATAGGCAGTGGAAACTTTGTCGGTAACCCCCAATTTAGCAAATAGGCTATCAAGAATCCTATTGCAAAAATGGGTTCCTCGATCACTCACTATAGCCCGAGGTATTCCGAATCTACAAAAGATATGAGACTTAAGAAATTTGGAAACCGTAGTGGCATCATCCTTACGTGTAGGAATAGCTTCTACCCATCTATATAGATAATCTACTGCAAGAAGGATATAATTAAAACCAAAAGAGGGTGGAAAGGGACCCATAAAGTCTATTCCCTAAACATCAAAAACCTCACAAAACAACATCGGCTGTTGTGGCATCTCATGCCTTTTACTCAACCCCCCAAACCTTTGACACTTATCACAAGCTTTACAGAAGTTATAGGCATCATTAAACAAAGAGGGCCAATAAAAACCAGCATCTAAAACTTTCCTAGAGGTTTTTCTAGCACTAAAGTGTCCACCACAAACCATAGAATGGCAAGCTAAGAGAATGGATTGAAATTCTTCTTCTGGAACACATTTTCTGATCACTTGGTCACTGCACATCCTCCATAAGTGGGGAGCATCCCATACATAGTGTTGAGCTTCTCTCTTTAGCTTCTGCACCTGAAAAGGAGACAAAGAATGTGGAATCAAATTTGTAACCAAGTAATTGGCTATGTTTGCAAACCATGGCTCTTTAATAGCTAAAGCAAAGAGAGTAGCATCAGGAAAATTATCACAAATAAAATCAGAATCATCTCCTCCCTTTGATTGATCTGGAAGTCTACTTAAGTGATCAGCTACAAGGTTCTCTGCTCCAGCTCTATCCTTGATCTCAACATCAAACTCTTGTATAAGTAGCATCCATCTTAATAGCCTTGGTTTGGACTAGGGCTTCTTGAAAAGATATTTAACTGCAGCATGATCTGTGAAAATAACAACCTTGGAGTTAATCAAATATGGTCTGAACTTAGCTAAAGCAAAAATAATGGCAAATAACTCCTTTTCAGTGGTTGTGTAGTTCACTTGGGCGGCATCCAAAGTTTTGGAGGCATAAGCAATAACCTTGGAAATCTTACCATCCCTTTGACCAAGCATAGCTCCTACTGCACTATTAGAAGCATCACATGAAAGCTCAAATGGTAAGTCCCAATCGGGAGAAGTCAGAATAGGAGGAGATATGAGCCTTTGCTTGAGTTCATTAAATGCATGCTTACAACTATCATCAAAAACAAATTCCGCATCTTTTTGTAGCAAATGAGATAATGGCAAAGCTATTTTACTAAAATTCTTGATAAATCTTCTATAAAAGCCAGCATGCCCCAAAAAAGATCTAAGCTCTTTAAGTGTAGTGGGATATGGCAAAGAAGATATTATTTCAATTTTAGCTTTGTCAACCTCAATCCCATTGCTAGATATTAAATGGCCTAAAACAATCCCTTGATCAACCATAAAATGGCACTTTTCATAATTTAGCACAAGACCTTTTTCAGAACACCTAGCAAGGATTTTATCTAAGCTGTCTAAACATGCATCAAATGATTCTCCATAAACTGTAAAATCATCCATAAATACATCCATGCATTGTTCAAGGAAATTAGAAAAAATAGACATCATACAACCCTGAAATGTACCAGGAGCATTACACAAACCAAAAGGCATTCTCCTATATGCAAATGTACCAAAGGGACAAGTAAAAGTGGTCTTTTCTTGATCCTCTGGAGCTATAGGAATCTTAAAGTATCTTGAAAACCCATCAAGAAAACAATAATGGGACTTCCCTGCAAGTCTTTCTAACATTTTGTCAATAAAGGGAAGGGGAAAGTGGTCTTTTCTAGTGGATGCATTCAGTTTCTTATAATCAATGCAAACTCTCCAAGCATTTTGTACCCTAGTTGGAATCAATTCATTTTGTTCATTTTTAACCATAGTGATACCACTCTTCTTAGGAACTACTTGGACTGGACTAACCCACTCACTATCTGATATAGGATATGTAATTCCAGCACTAAAGAGTATAGTGACCTCTTTTTTCACAACATCTAGAATAAGTGGGTTCAATCTCCTCTGAGGTTGTCTAACAGGCTTACACTCCTCATTAAGCAGTATCCTATGGGTACAAATAGATGGATTAATCCCTGGTATATCAGCTAATGTCCAACCTATAGCTCATATGTTCTTTTTGAGCACACCAACTAACCTATCCTCTTCATCTAAAGACAATGCATTAGAAATGATCACAGGAAGTTTCTCATTACTTTCTAGAAAAACATACTTTAGATTAGAGGGCAAAGGTTTCAATTCAAGGTCAGGAGGTTGAACATTAGAAGGAATTAAATGAGTGAGTTCTAAGGAGCAAAGAGTACTCCCTTTTTCAGTTTCAGCTTGGGTGCACTGAATTAACTCCTGTGGCGCAACAACTTGCTCTTTGGTCTTCCCAAGTGTTGAATCAACTCTAGGTTGATTTATGGCAGCAACATGCTTGGGATTCTCCTTCGCACCTGTATCACAACAAGAAATAAGATCATGTAAGTATTTCAAGGTTTGAGGAGAAAAAATAGATTTAGAAAAATTAGCAAGTGGCTTCTCATTTTCAAGTTTAGGCTGCTTTTGATCTTCTTGAAGCGCAAGAGAAAGTGAAGTGACTAGAATGTGGTAACTTTCATCTTCTTGTGTACTCAAAGAGTCACTTCCAACCACCAATTTAGCTTCCATCAAAGCTTGAATATCTGCACAATCACAAAGCAAACCTTTCTCGAAACTATCATCACTTGCTAAAGAAGAAAAAGTAAAATCTTGTGTAGTGGAAAGACAGCAATTAATTTCTTGACAAATAATGCATGTCACGTCATCTCCACAAGAACAAAAAGAAGAAGGTGAAGAAACAGAAGAAGAAGAACAAGACTCATCAAATCCATATATATCAAGATCATGCAAATCAATGTTAGCATGCACATTCAATTCATGTTCATCTCTAGCCTCATCAATGATACAATCAATGGCATTGACACCCAATAAAGAATAATCTTCATAAGGATGTTTCATAGCCTCATACATGTTAAAATAAATTTTCTGGTCCCCTACCTCCATAGTGATGACACCTTCTTTCATGCTAATCATAGTATTAGCAGTCCTCAAGAAAGGCCTACCAAGAATCAATGTAGTATCGTGTGATACTTCATTAGTCATATCAAGTACATAAAAATCAGCAGGGAATACCAAATCCTTTACTTTAACAAGTATGTCCTCTAAAATGCCGTGAGGGTGCATTATAGTCCTATCAGCTAATTGCAACACTACACTAGTGGGCTTAAGAGTTTTTATACCTAGTGATGCATACATGGACTTAGGCATGACATTTATAGCAGCCCCTAGATCTAACAAAGCTCTATTTATGGTTGCCTTACCTATGGTGCAAGGGATAGTGAAAGATCCAGGGTCTTGGCATTTTATAGGAATTTGAGGTTTGAACAAGGCTGACACATTAGAACTAATCTGCACTCTTTCATTAGGCCTAAATTTTCTTTTATGTGTGCAAAGGTCCTTAAGAAATTTAGCATATTTAGGCACCTTTTTGATTAGTTCTAACAAGGGAATATTGACCTCAAGTTTGCTAAACAATTCTAAGATCTCTTTATCTTGCTTATCATCATGCATTTTCTTGCTTGAAAGATAAGAGTGAGGAAAAGGGATATCTTGAATACATACCTCCTTACCTTTATGCTTTGAGGCTCCTTGCTCATCTGCTTTCCCTTGTTCAGGTTGTTTGCTTCCATTGGACTTTGCAGAACCTGCATGAAACTCTGAAGAATGCTCTGCTTCTTCATGAGGATGAGTGTTATCCTTACTTTGCAACTCTGACTCTTGTTGGGCCAGTGTGGGATTCTTTTTGACAAGAAGCTCCTTTTCTTTCAAACTCTCTGGTTCCTTTAATGTGTTAGGAACCAATGATGCATCCTCAACTACAACTTCAGCTTGGTCATCATCTTCACCAGGAAACTTCACCTTTTTGCCACTTCTAAGAGTGATGGAATTCAATGATTTAGGGTTGATGACCGTGTTGGAGGGTATTGAACCACTAGTCTTTGCTTGCTGCTCACTCATATTGTTGGACAGTTGAGTGACAAAAGAAGTGAGGTTGTTATTCTTCACACGTAGTTCCTCCAACTCTTTACAAATAGTGGAGAGCTGAGAATTCCTACCCCACCACTCTGCTAAAATCTATTTTGGCCTCTGTTGTCTCCATCTCTCCAACTGAACTTGGGATTGTATCTCCACCCTTCATTATATGTATTGGAGTAAGGGTCCCATCTTTGAGATGTGTTGGGATTTCCTTGATACATAGCTGACACTTCTTCAAATCAGTGTGGACAAACACTAGAGATATGCATAACTGAAGCGCAAAATTCACAACTTGGGGCCACGATTACTTAAGAAGTTGGTTGTTGCACATTCAAGTTGTTCAACTGAGCAGACATCTTGGACATTTGAGCAGTTAATGTCTCCACTTGTGAGGAAAGAGAGCTAATTTCTCTTGATTGGCTTGAAGAACCACTCAATGCACTCGCAGATCTTGTGTCCCGACAACTATATTGTTGGCTATTTGCAGCCATCTTCTCAATCAACTCCCATGCTTCATGAGCTATTTTGTCAATCAAAGAACCTCTAGATGCAGCATCAAGTACACTCTTATCATGATTCAAGAGTCCGTCAAAGAAGTATTGGACCAATTGTTCCTCTGGGATTTGATGATGAGGATACTTTGATAGCAAATCTTGAAACCTATTCCAATACTCATAAAATGTCTCTTGATCCATCTGTGTTATTGAATAAATTTCTTTTCTAACTGCAGAAGTTCTAGATGCAGGGAAGTACTTTTCTAAGAAAGCCCTCTTCAAATTTGCCCATGAGTTGTATGCATTTTCCACATGACGAGGAAGTCTCATGTAGCAATCCTTGGCTTTTCCTTCAAGAGATAGGTGAAAGACCATCCATTGAACATCATCTGTGCTGGCTCGGACGGGCTTCATGCTTGCACATACCATGTACAAGGAGTTCAAATGGTTATAAGGGTCCTCACCTGCCAAGCGACAAAGTTTTGGTAAAGCATTAACAAGAGGACCTTTTAATTCAAAATTCACATCAAGATTAGGACAAGCAGCATTAATAGGATTAAAATTAACATCAGAAGTTGTGATTTCCCTAATGCTTCTTCTCACATTTTGCCCATTATTTTCAGCTTCTCTTTCCCTATTGTTCCCATTATCATTTCGTTCATTATGATCCCCGGGTATATCTTGATCATCCATAGTGAAAGGTAAATCAATATAAAATTCTAAACTAGATTCAGAATCACTAGAAACACCGGACTCACTAGATACACTAGTTTCTTGAATTACACTATTGCTAATAATGCCTCTTGACTTCTTTTATTTCCTTAACTTCCTCAAAGTCCTTTCAATTTCTGGATCAAATGGTAAAATTTCAAGACTTTGGTTCATACACAGTCAGAATGACAATCAAAAGCAACAATGGAAATTCAGTGAACCTTAATAATGAACAAAGATATTCCCAAAGAGTCCAAAAGTTCTATACAATTGAAAAGTGTAAAGTATGAGCTACACCCTAAAGTATGAGCTATGCACTAAAAATAAATAAAACAAAGTAATAATAATAATAATAACAATAATAATAATAATAATTGTTGATTTTGGTTTTTTTTTAATAAACAAAAGGGAAAATTTAAAATAGAAAAAAATGCAAACTATATATTAATATCCTTTAAACAAGACTAAAGCAAGAAAGAAAAAAAAATCTAATAGGCAACACAAGAGAGATTGACACTTAGGTAACCAAAGAACCAAATAAATTGGCTCCCCGGCAGTGGCGCCAAAATTTGATCGCACCCGTCGCAAGGTTGACCAAATTAACCGAATTAAAATGCAATATAGTAGCGCAATCCGGATCGTTTTCACTCAAGGAGCCTTTATCTAAGGTCCTAGGCTAAACTAAGTATCAAAAAACATGAAATTAACAAACTAAAGTGAAGTGTTGGGATTTTAAGCTATCTACTAAATTAGAAAAGCAATAAAAGTAAACTTAAATGTAAATAAAGAGAACCTAAATTACTATTTTTGGTATTTTTCTTGAAAAGACTAAGTAAAAAGAGATTGGAATTAATATTGAAAATGCCCTTGGAAATGGAATTATAGCTATCATAGTTCAAAGTAATATGGGAATTAAAATTTCACTAAGTCTTAAAGTAAAACCTCAAGGTACCACTTGAGTCTTGTGTTCTTTCTTATTCCTACTATCATAGCTAACAATTACTCCAAAAGACACAATTAAAAATCACTTAGTGTATGATTAAAATTAGACAAAAGCAACTTGTTCCTCTACTAAAAATTGCTCAACCAAGAAAATCAAGTACAATCATATAAGATTATATCCTCTAGTCATGAACATGATAGAAAATACTTTCTAATTGCATTGTAAAGGTAATATTTCTATACAATCATCAAGTTGCCAAAATCAATCTAAATCATAATCACTCAATACACATATACAATGTATCCATAAATCTAAAATTCTAATTTGCATAAAGATAAATCCTAAACCTAGGAAATCAAATATACAATTTAAAATTAGGTATTGAGATAAAATAACTCCCCTTTGTAGAATGGGAACTCAAGCCCTAATCTCCATCTCCAAGAAGCAAGGAAACTAGCCACACATAAAGAGAGAAATGGAGAACTCCATCACTTCCACAATATGGCTAGATGCTATGATGAGATGGTGAAGTAGATGATGATGATGATGGAAATGGTGAAATGGTGTTGTAATGGGAGTGAAACAGAGAACAAGAGAATAATGGATTGAAGGGATTAGGTAAAGTGGTGGGTGGCGTGGAAAGAGAGATGGGTGAATGTGGTGAAATGGTGATGATGATGGAAAAATATGGTAATGGGTGGCGTGTGAGAATGGGATGGAAGAAGTGAGGAGGTGATGGTATGAAGAAAAGTGGGAGTGGAGGCGTGAAGCAGAGGAGGAGAAATTGGGGAAAAAATTGCTGCCTCTTTCTCAAATGTGTTTTTCCAATTTAAAACATAATGCCTCCCATTCTTTTTGTGGCTTAGTGCCGTGGCGCCTTAGCAAAAATTGGGAAGGTGGATTTGGGTCTTGGGTCTTCAATTTTTGGGCTTTAAATTTTTATGCTTGGGCCTTTGAACTCTTTTTTTTTTAAAGATAACCTACAAAGTAAAAATAAGTCCAACATAAAATAATCATTCCCAAATATTTTAATTAAAAAGCAATCACAAAAATATAACAATTTAACCCTTTTTAAAATTATTTTCATGTAATTACTCTTTAACCAAATTTATCATAATTGATGCAATTAAGCCCAGTAAAATATAATAGGAGCCCTAAAATAAGATAGAAAATATTATACAAAATAGGGACTTATCACACTCATTGGCGAAAACTGATGAATATCAAGTTTTCGAAACACTCATCGGCGAAAACTGATTGATAAGAAAATCAAGTTTTTGAAAAACTCGTTGGCGAAAACTGATGAATATCAGGTCTCCGAAACACTCACCGGTGAAAATTGAATAAAAAGAAAATCAAGTATTTAAAACACTTATTGGCGAAAACTGACTAACAAGAAAATTAAATTCTCGAAACACTCATTGCCAAAAATTGATGAATATGAAGTTTTCGAAACGCTCACTTGCTAAAACTGATTAGCAGAAAAATCAAGTTTTCGAAACACTCATTGGCGAAAATTGATGAATATGAAGTTTTCGAAACACACATCGGCGAAAAGTTATTAACAGGAAAATTATTTTTTTGAAACAGTCATTCACGAAAACTGATGAATATCATGTTTTCGACATAGTCACCGGCGAAAACTGATGAAGTTTTTGAAACACTCATCGGCAAAATTTGATTCACAAGAAAATCAAGTTTTCGAAACACTCATTGGCGAAAATTGATGAATCTCACGTTTTCGAAACACTCGCCGACGAAAACTGATGAATATCAAGTTTTCAAAACACTCATCGGCGAAAAATGATTAACAAGAAAATCAAGTTTTCGAAACACTCATCGGCGAAAATTAATCAACAAGAAAATCAAGTTTTCGGAACACTCATTGGCGAAAAGTGATAAATATCAAGTTTTTGAAACACTTATCAGCAAAAACTGTTCAAAAAGAAAATCAAGTTTTCGAAACACTCATTGGCGAAAACATGATGAATATCAAGTTTTCGAAACACTCACCGGCGAAAACTGATTAAAAAGAAAATCAAGTTTTCGAAACACTCATTGGCGAAAACTGATGAATATCAAGTTTTCGAAACACTCACCGGTGAAAACTTATTAACAATAAAATCAAGTTTTCGAAATACTCATTGGCGAAAACTGATGAATATCAAATTTTCGAAACACTCATCAGTGAAAACTAATAAACAAGAAAATAAGTTTTCGAAACACTCATTGGCGAAAACTAATTAACAAGAAAATCAAGATTTTGAAACACTCATTCGCGGAAACTGATGAATATCATGTTTTCGAAACACTCACCGGCAAAAACTGATTAACAAGAAAATCAAGTTTTCGAAACACTTCTTGGTGAAAACTGATGAATATCAAGTTTTTGAAACACTCATAGGCGAAAACCAATTAACCAGAAAATCTGATTTTTGAAACACTCATTGGCGAAAACTGATGAATATCAAGTTTTCGAAACACTCATCGGCGAAAACTGATTAACAAGAAAATCAAGTTTTCGAAACACTCATCGGCGAAAATTGAAGAATATCAAGTTTTCGAAACACTAACTGACAAAAACTGATGAATATCAAGTTTTTGAAGCACTAATCGGTAAAAACTGATTAACAAGAAAATCAAGTTTTTGAAACACTCACTGGCGAAAACTGATGAATATCAAGTTTTCGAAACACTCACCGACGAAAATTGATTAACAAGAAAATCATTTTTTCGAAACACTCATTGGCAAAAACTGATGAATATCATGTTTCCGAAACACTCACCGGCGAAAACTGATGAATATCAATTTTTCGAAACACTCATCGACGAAAACTGATTAACAAGAAAATCAAGTTTTTGAAACACTCATTTGCGGAAACTGATGAATATAATGTTTTCGAAACACTCATCGGCGAAAACTGATTAACAAGAAAATCATGTTTTCGAAACACTTATTGGTGAAAACTGATGAATATCAAGTTTTTGAAACACTCATCGGCGAAAACCAATTAACAAGAAAATTTGATTTTTGAAACACTCATTGGCGAAAACTGATGAATATCATGTTTTTGAAACACTCATCGGCGAAAACTGATTAACAAGAAAATCAGGTTTTCGAAACACTCATTGGCGAAAACTAAAGAATATCAAGATTTCGAAGCACTAACTGGTAAAAATTGATGAATATCAAGTTTTCGAAACACTCATCGGCGAAAATTAATTAACAAGAAAATCAAGTTTTCGAAACACTCATTGGCAAAAACTGATGAATATCAAGTTTTTAAAACACTCATTGGCGAAAACTGATGAATATCAAGTTTTCGAAACACTCATCGGCGAAAATTAATTAACAAGAAAATCAAGTTTTCAAAACACTCATCGGCGAAAACTGATGAATATCATGTTTCCGAAACACTCATCGGCGAAAACAGATTAACAAGAAAATCACGTATTAGAAACAATCATTGGCGAAAACTGATGAATATCATGTTTTCGAAACACTCACCGGTGAAAACTGATGAGTATCAAGTTTTCTAAACACTCATTGGTGAAAACTGATGAATATCAAGTTTTCGAAACACTCATCAGTGAAAACTGATAAACAAGTTTTCGAAACACTCATTGGGGAAAACTAATTAACAAGAAAATCAAGTTTTCGAAACACTCATTGGCGAAGACTGATGAATATCAAGTTTTCGAAACACTAACCGGCAAAAACTGATGAATGTCAAGTTTTCGAAACACTCATCGGTGAAAAATGATGAATATCAAGTTTTCGAAACACTTACCAGCGAAAACTCATAAACAATAAAATCAAGTTTTCGTAACAATCATTGGCGAAAACTGAAGAATATCAGGTTTCCGAAACACTCATCGACGAAAACTGATTAACAAGAAAATCAAGTATTCCAAAAACTGATGAATATCAAGATTCCGAAACACTCACCTGCGTAAACTGATGAATATCAAGTTTTCAAAACACTGATGAAAACTGATTAACAAAAAAATCAAGTTTTCGAAACACTCATTGGCGAACACAGATGAATATAAAGATTCCGAAACATTCATCGGCGAAAACTGATTAACAAGAAAATTAAGTTTTCGAAACATTCACCGGCGAAAACTGATTAACAAGAAAATGAAGTTTTCGAAACACTCATTGGCAAAAACTGATGAATATCAAGTTTTTAAAACACTCATTGGCAAAAACGGTATAACAAGAAAATCAAGTTTTCGAAACAATCATTGGCAAAAACTGATTGATAGGAAAATCAAGTTTTCGAAACACTAATTGGCGAAAACTAATGAATATAAAGTTTTCAAAACACTCACCGGTTAAAACTTAATAATAAGAAAATCAAATTTTCGAAGCACTCATGGGCGAAAACTGATTAAAAAGAAAATCAAATTTTCGAAACTCTCATTGGAGAAAACTGATGAATATCAAGTTTTCGAAACACTGATCGCCGAAAACGGATTAACAAGAAAATCAAGTGTTCGAAACACTCATTGGCAAAAACTGATGAATATCAAGTTTACGAAACACTCACCGGTGAAAACTGATGAACAAGAAAATCAAGATTTCGAAACAATCATTGGCAAAAACTGATGAATATCAAATTTTTGAAACACTAACCAGTGAAAACTAATTGACAAGAATATCAAGGTTTCGAAACACTCATTGGCGAAAACTGATGAATATCAAGTTTTCGAAACACTCACCGGTGAAAACTGATGAATATCAAGTTTTCAAAACACTCATCGGCGAAAACTGATTAACAAGAAAATCATGTTTTTGAAACACTCATTGGCGAAAACTGATGAATATCAAGTTTTCGAAACACTCACCGGCGAAAACTGATGAATATCAAGTTTTCGAAACACTCATCGGCGAAAACTGATTAACAAGAAAATCATGTTTTCGAAACACTGATTGGCAAAAACTGATGAATATCAAGTTTCCGAACCAGTAATCAGCGAAAACTGATGAATATGAAGTTTTCAAAACACTCATTAGTGAAAATTGATGAATATTAAGTTTTCGAAACACTCATCGGCGAAAACTGATGAATATCATTTTTTTGAAACACTACCCGGCGAAAACTCATTGGCGAAAACTGATGAATATGTCGTTTTCGAAACACTCACCAGAGAAAACAGATTAACAAGAAAATCAAAGTTTCGAAACAATCATTGGCGAAAACTGATGAATATCAAGTTTTCGAAACACACACCAGCGAAAACTGATGAATATAGAGTTTCCGAAACACTCATCGGCGAAATCTAATTAACAAGAAAATCAAGTTTTCGAAACACTCATTGGCGAAAACTGATCAATATCAAGTTTTCGAAACACACATTGGCGAAAACTGATTAACAAGAAAATCAAGTTTTCCAAACACTAATTGGCGAAAACTGATGAATATCAAGTTTTCGAAACACTCACAGGTGAAAATTGATTAACAAGAAAATCAAGTTTTCGAAACACTCATTGGCGAAAACTGATGAATATCAAGTTTTCGAAACATGCATCGGCGAAACTGATTGACAAGAAAATCAATTTTTTGAAACACTCATTGGCGAAAACTGATGAATATCAAGTTTTCGAAACACTCATCGGCGAAAACTGATTAACAAGAAAATCAAGTTTTTCAAACACTCATTGGCAAAAACTGAAGAATATCATGTTTTCGAAACACTCACCAACGAAAATTGATGAATATCAAGTTTTCGAAACACTAATCGGCGAAAACTGATGAATATCATGTTTTCGAAACACTCTTCGACGAAAAATGATTAACAAGAAAATCAAGTTTTCAAAACACTCATTGGCGAAAACTTATGAATATCAAGTTTTCAAAACACTCACCGGCGAAAACTGATTAACAAGAAAATCAGGATTTTGAAACACTCATTGGCGAAAAGTGAAGAATATCAAGTTTTCGAAACACTCATCGGCGAAAATTGATTAACAAGAAAATCAAGTTTCTGAAACACTCATTGGCAAAAACTGATGAATATCATGTTTTCGAAATACTCATCGGCGAAAACTGAATAACAAGAAAATCAAGATTTCGAAACACTCACCAGCGATAACTGATCAATGTCAAGTTTTCAAAACACGCATTGGCGAAAACTGATTAACAAGAAAATCAAGTTTTCGAAACACTCATCGGCGAAAACTGAAGAATATCAAATTTTCAAAACACTCATTCGCGAAAACTGATAAACAAGAAAATCAAGTTTTCGAAACACTCATTTGCGAAAACTTATGAATATCAACTTTTCGAAACAATCATTAGCGAAAACTGATTAACAAGAAAATCAATTTTTCGAAACACTCATCGGCGAAAATTGATGAATATCAAGTTTCCGAAAAACTCATCGGCGAAAATTGATTAACAAGAAAATCAAGTTTTCGAAACACTCATTGGCGAAAACTGGTGAAGATCAAGTTTTCGAAACACTCACCGGCGAAAACTAATGAATATCATGTTTTCAAAACACTCACCGGCGAAAACTGATCAATATTAAGTTTTCGAAACACTCATTGGCGAAAATTGTTTAACAAGAAAATCAAGTTTTCGAAACACTAATTGGCGAAAACTGTTGAATATCATGTTTTCGAAACACTCACTGGCGAAAACTGACTAACAAGAAAATCAAGATTTTGAAACACTCATTGGCGAAAACTGATGAATATCAAGTTTTCGAAACACTCATCGACGAAAACTGATTAACAAGAAAATCAAGTTTTTAAAACACTCACCGGCGAAAACTTATGAAAATCAAGTTTTCGAAACACTCACGGGTGAAAATTGATCAATATTAAGTTTTCGAAACACACATTGGAGAAAATTGATTAACAAGAAAATCAAGTTTTCGAAACACTAATTTGCGAAGACTGTTGAATATCAAGTATTCGAAACACTGACCGGCGAAAACTGATTAACAAGAAAATCATGTTTTCGAAACACTCATTGGCGAAAACTGATGAATATCAAGTTTTCGAAACACTCACTGGCAAAAACTGATGAATATCAAGTTTTCGAAACACTCATCGGCGATAACTGATAAACTAGAAATTCATGATTTCGAATCAGTCATTTGCGAAAACTGATGAATATTAAGTTTCCGAAAGACTAATCGACAAAAACTGATGAATATCAAGTCTTCGAAACTGTTAACGGCGAAAACTGATTAACAAGAAAATCATGTTTTCGAAACACTCATTGGCGAAAACTGATGAATATGAAGTTTCCGAAACACTAATGGGCGGAAACTGATGAATATCAAGTTTTCGAAACACTCATTGGCGAATAGTGATTAACAAGAAAATCATGTTTTCGAAACACTCTTTAGCGAAAACTGATGAATATCAAGTTTTCGAAAAACTCACCGGCGAAAACTAATGAATATCAAGTTCTTGAAAAACTAACCAGCGAAAACTGATCAATATCAAGTTTTCGAAACACTCATCGGCGAAAACTGATTAACAAGAAAATCAAGTTTTCGAAACACTCATTGGCGAAAACTCATGAATATCAAGTTTTCGAAACACTCATCGGCAAAAATTGATTAACTAGAAAATTAAGTTTTCGAAACACTCACTGGCGGAAACTGAGGAATATCATGTTTTCTAAACACTCATTGGCGAAAACTGATGAATATCAAGTTTTTGAAACACTCATCAGCGAAGATAGATTTACTAGAAAATCAAGTTTTCGAAACACTCATTGACGAAAACTGATGAATATCAAGATTTTGAAACACTCGCTGGCGAAAACTGATGAATATCAACTTTTTAAAACACACACCGGCGAAAACTGATGAATATCAAGTTTTCCAAACACTCACCGACGAAAAGTGATGAATATCAAGATTTTGAAACAATTATCGGCGAAAATTGATTAACAAGAAAATCAAGTTTTTGAAACACTCAACGGCGAAAACTAATGAATATCAAGTTTTCGAAACACTCACTAGCGAAAACTGATAAACAAGAAAATCAAGTTTTCGAAACATTCATTGGCTAAAACTGATGAATATCAAGTTTTCGAAACACTCATCGGCGAAAACTGATTAACAAGAAAATCATGTTTTCGAAACACTCATTGGCGGAAACTGATGAATATCAAGTTTTCGAAGCACTCACCGGCAAAAACTGATTAACAAGAAAATCAAGTTTTTGAAACACTCATTGGCGAAAACTGATGAATATCAAGTTTTCGAAACACTAATCTGCAAAAATTGATTAACAAGAAAATCATGTTATCGAAACACTCATTGGCGAAGATTGATGAATATTGTGTTTCTGAAACACTCATCGGCGAAAACTGATTAATAAGTAAATCAAGTTTTTGAAACCCAAATTGGCTAAAACTGATGAATATCAAGTTTTCGAAACACTCACCGGCGAAAACTGATGAATATCAAGTTTTCGGAACAGTCTTTGACGAAAACTGATCAACAAGAAAATCAAGTTTTCGAAACACTCACCGGGGAAAACTGGTGAATATCATGTTTTCGTAACACTCACCGGCGAAAACTGATTCACAAGAAAATAAGGTTTTTGAAACACTCACCGGCGAAAACTGATGAATATCATGTTTTCGAAACACTCACTGTTGAAAACTGATGAATATCAAGTTTTCGAAACACTCATCGGCGAAAACTGATTAACAAGAAAATCAAGTTTTCGAAACACTCGCCGGCGAAAACTGATGAATATCAAGTTTTCGAAACACTCACCGGCAAAAACTTGTGAATATCAAGTTTTTGAAACACTCATCGGCGAAAACTGATTAACAAGAAAATCATGTTTTCAAAACACTAAATGGCAAAAACTGATGAATATGTAGTTTCCGAAGCACTAATCGGCGAAAACTGATGAATATCAAGTTTTCGAAACACTAATCGACGAAAACTGATTAACAAGAAAATCATGTTTTCGAAAAACTCATTGGCGAAAACTGATGAATATCAAGTTTTCGAAACACTCACCAGGGAAAACTAATGAATATAAAGTTTTCGAAACACTCACCGGCAAAAACTAATGAATATCAAGTTTTCGAAACACTCATTGGCAAAAACTGATTAACAAGAATATCATATTTTCGAAACACTAATTGGCGAAAACTTATGAATATCAAGTTTTCGAAACACTCACCGGCGAACACTGATTGACAAGAAAATCAAGTTTTCGAAACACTCTTCGGCTTAAACTGATTAACAAGAAAATCAAGTTTTCGAAACACTCATTGGCGAAAACTGATGAATATCAAGTTTTCGAAACACTCACCGGTGAAAAAGGATTAACAAGAAAATCAAGTTTACGAAACAATCGTTGGCGAAAATTAATGAATATCAAGTTTTCGAAACACTCATCGGCGAAAATTGATTAACATGAAAATCAAGTTTTCGAAACACTCTTTGGCGATAACTGATGAATATCAAGTTTTCGAAACACTAATCGGCGAAAACTAATGAATATCAAGTTTTCGAAACACTCATCGGCGAAAACTAATAAACAAGAAAATCAAGTTTTCGAAACACTCATTGGCGAAAACTGATGAATATCTAGATTCCGAATTACTAATCGGTGAAAACTGATGAATATCAAGATTTCGAAACACTCATCAGCGAAAACTGATTGACAAGAAAATTAAGTTTTCGAAACCCTCATTGGCGAAAACTGATGAATATCAAGTTTTCGAAACACTCACCGGCGGAAATTGATGAATATCAAGTTTTAGAAACAGTCATCGGCGAAAACTAATGAATATCATGTTTTCGAAACACTCAATAGCGAAAACTGATGAATATCAAGTTTTCGAATCACTCACCGGTGAAAACTAATGGATATCAAGTTTTCGAAACACTCATCGACGAAAATTGATTAACAAGAAAATTATGTTTTCGAAACACTCATTGGCGAAAACTGTAACATCCGCCTCTCCGAGATGATGAATTAATTGTTTGTTAGATTTATCAAGTTATTGTATGCGTTTGATGCATTTAAAAGCATGTAGAATTGCATTAGTGCTAGAGTGACTAAGCCTAGAGGGACGTAGGTGAAAAGAAAGATGGGTTTATTTGAACTGGGACTTAGATCTAAAGAAAAGTGATATGGGGATAACAAATTATAATTTTAGCCAAGGGTCACAGTAGGTAACAGAATTTTGAACACTTCCCGCCAATGTGTCAAGGACGAAAACAGAGTTTCATCTAAGATCATGATGATTGCTAAGTGACCCTAGGGACTTAATTGCCAACTTTTGTTACATGGCCATGAAGCTATAGGGAGGTGAGAGAGGGCAGAACACACACGCACACACTTCATTCCCACCAAACAAGAGAGAGAGAGAGCTAGAGAGAAGGTGGAGAAAGCTTGAAGGATTGGGATTGAAGAGCTCGATTCCAGCTAGGATAATCCGTAGGAAAGCATCTACACATCACAAGAAACGTAATTAAGCTCGGAAACAAGGTAATCAAAGCTTCCTTTCTCTCATCTTCAAAATTCATGGTTTTAGCTCAAATGGAGAAATTTTTGAATATGATGTTTTAAGCTGAAAGAGAGGATTAAAACTTGCATTTCTGAGTTTCTAGAACTTGAATGGATGCTTAAATGATGTTGCATGTATGCTTGGAGGCTAGAAAATGATAATTTGTCAAGGGTTTGGTTATGGGTTTTGGTGGTATTCCTCCTATTGAATTTAAGCATGAAAAAGCATGTTTTGAGCTGAAAGTTTGATGGGTTTTGTTGCCAAAATGATAGGGATTAATTTCCAATAAGTAAACTCTTTTGATTCTCAAGTGTGGGGCTTTAATCTGGTCAAAAAGAAGCTTTTACAACCATTTTTGCCCCGCAACAGCCGGTTGATAGCTAGAACAGCCGGCTGATAGCTTAGAACAGCCGGCTGATAAGTATAAATTTTGCATAAATGTTCATGTTTTTGCCCAGAAACATTTGTATTTTTCCCAGAAAATTCCAGATTTAGAACAGCCAGCTGATGGCTTAAGAACAGCCGGCTGTTGTGCTTTTAAAGTGGCTGAATTAGCTCTCTGAGAGCTATCAGCCGGTTGATAGCTCTCTAAAAATTTTTACTTTTCAAAATTAAGGGCCAATCAGCCGGCTAATGGCCCTAACAGCCAGGTGATAGGCCCCTGTTTTGCATAGTGAACTTAATCACTTCAAATGATGTTTTAAACACTTAATTTCATTCTCAACATGATAGGCCGTTGGGATTTCCACGGTTGTATCACTATTTGGGATGGTAAAACATCCATTCGATTAAGAACGTAATTTTATAAAAACACCGTGTTGGTTACCGAATTTTAAGCTAGTATGCCTTATGTGGCCATTCAAGAGCGACATGCTAAAAATTGGGCGAACCATGATTGGGACTATTTCTTTCCAATATATGTATATGTGAATAGCATATCACGGAGATGAATTGTTGACTCTTAAGGAAAGATACCATGCATATAAATTGTTGATCCACAGGGAAAGACACAATGCTTGCAATTGGTTGATTCTTAAGGGAAGACACAATGAATCCTATGAATGTATGTGTTCAAGGAATTGAACAGTTGATCCTCCGAGACAACATGATGAATCCTAGGTATAAGTGAATGTTATGAGAGGCAAATTGTTGATCCTTCGGGAAAGAAGCAAATGGTCCTCTAATGATGATGTTATGTGGGACGAATTTTTGATCCTTCGAGAAAGACGCAAAGGGTCCTACAATGATGATGAATGTATGGATGTGTGCGAGTGCTCGCGTTGCGGCACTCCCGATGCTCATATGTTTTATGAAATTAGGGCTAGATGCCCACATGTTTATTATGTGTTATTTCAGTACCCTTGAGATTATGAATGGTGATGGTATGATGAAATGTTTTATGTATATTCATATTTCTCTAGTTTATGATGTTTTGCAAAGATGAGGACGATACTATTCCATACCATACTAATGATTGGATTGAATGAGTGTTTTGAAGAGATGTATCAAAGGTTGCTTTCACAAGAATACATGCCATGCTTATTTATGTTTTAAGGAAATCAATGATGTTGCATCCATGTTTTAAATGTTATGAAATGTATGAGGAAATGCAAGGATTTTCTGTATGATGATACAGTGGTACAAATTAGCGGTTTTCAAAACAGGTTGCTATGATTACTGAGATTATAAATCTCAGGATTATGTTGATCTGTATCAGATGCCTAGGTACTTAGTCACATTGGAGGCCAAGCTGGAATGGAGGCATGATCCAGTACTAGGCTGTGTCGTAGTGATTAGTGATGTGATTGTACATGTAGTGACTTATCTGACGCCTTCTCAAGGAGCATGATTATGTAGTACATGTTTTCTTTTGTTTTTGGAATCCCCATTCCCTTGACTTTGTCCTTTACTATCTTTTTGGAAAGGCTACAAAGTCCTAGTAGTTAATATGTATATGAAGGGATGGAGGACATATTTTGGGTATGTATATGAATGTTATGTAAGTAAAGACTTGAGTCTTTATCTTCTCCCTTCATGGGACTCTAGCTTCGATGATGGATGGTATGTATATTATATATGTTTATAGTAAATAGAAGGTTATGTAATGAAGATGCTTGTGTTTGTTTTTAATTTAATGTTTCCGCTGAGCGAGACGAGTGAGATACCCGAGAGTAGTAACCCAAACCAACTCAACTAAATTAAATGAACTCGGGTAAGAAAGGCGAGTAACACACTAATTCATATATATGCTAAAATGGGCGTAGGGAATTGGGGTGTTACAAAAACTGATGAATATCAAGTTTTCGAAACACTCACCGGCGAAAACTGATCAATATCAAGTTTTCGAAACACACATTGGCGAAAACTGATTAACAAGAAAATCAAGTTTTCGGAACACTAATTGGCCAAAACTGATGAATATCAAGTTTTCGAAACACTCATTGGCGAAAATAGATAAACAAGGATATCATGTTTTCGAAACTCTAACTGGCGAAAAATGAAGAATATCATATTTTTGAAACACTCACTGGAGAAAACTGATTAACAAGAAAATCAAGTTTTCGAAACACTCATTTGCAAAAACTGATGAATATCATGTTTTCGAAACACTCATCAACGAAAATTGATTAACAAGAAAATCATGTTTTCGAAACACTCATTGGCGAAAACTGATGAATATAAAGTTTTTGAAACACTAATCAGCGAAAAGTGATGAATATCAACTTTTCGAAACACTCATCGGCGAAAACTGATTAACAAGAAAATCAAGTTTTCGAAACACTCATTGGCGAAAACTGATGAATATCAAGTTTTCGAAACACTCACCTGCGAAAACTAATGAATATCAAGTTTTCGAAACACTCACCTGCAAAAACTGATGAATATCATGTTTTCGAAACACACATTGGCGAAAACTGTTTAACAAGAAAATCAAGTTTTCAAAACACTAATTGGCGAAAACTGATGAATATCAAGTTCTCGAAACACTCACCGTGGGAAAACTGATTAACAAGAAAATCAAGTTTTCGAAACAAATATTTGCCAAAAATAATGAATATCAAGTTTCCGAAACACTCACCGGCGAAAACTAAAGAATATCAAGTTTTCGAAACACTTATCGGCGAAAACTGATTAACAAGAAAATCAAGCTTTCGAAACACTCATCAGCGAAAACTGATTAACAAAAAAATCAAGTTTTCAAAACACTAATTGGCGAAAACTGATGAATATCAAGTTCTCGAAACACTCACCGTGGGAAAACTGATTAACAAGAAAATCAAGTTTTCGAAACAAATATTTGCCAAAAATAATGAATATTAAGTTTTCGAAACACTCATTGGCGAAAACGGATGAATATCATGTTTTTGAAATACCCATTAGCGAAAACTAATTAACAACAATATCAAGTTTTCGAAACACTCATTGGCGAAAACTGATTAAGAAGAAAATCAAGTTTTTGAAACACTCATTGGCAAAAACTGATGAATATCAAGTTTCCGAAACACTCATCAACGAAAACTGATTAACAAGAAAATCAAGTTTTCAAAACTCTCATCGCTATAAAGTAATGAATATCAAGTTTCTGAAACACTCATTGGCGAAAACTGATGAATATCAAGTTTTCGAAACACTCCTCGGCGAAAATTGATGAATATTAAATTTTTGAAAGGCTCATCGGCAAAAACTGATTAACAAGAAAATTAAGTTTTCGAAACACTCAATAGCGAAAATTGATGAATATCAAGTTTTCGAAACACTCACCGTCCGAAAACTGATTAACAAGAAAATCATGTTTTCGAAACAATCATTGGCGAAAACTGATGAATATCAAGTTTCCGAAACACTCACCGGCGAAAACTGATCAATATCAAGTTTTTGAAACACATATCTGCGAAAACTGATTAGCAAGAAAATCAAGTTTTCGAAACACTAATTGGCGAAAACTGATGGATATCATTTTTTGAAACACTCACCGACGAAAACTGATTAACAAGAAAATCAAGATTTTGAAACATTACTTGGCGAAAACTGATGAATATCAAGTTTTCGAAACACTCGCCGGCGAAGACTGATTCACAAGAAAATCAAATTTTCGAAACACTCATCGGCGAAAACTGATGAATATCAAGTTTTCGAAACACTCATCGGCGAAAATTGATTAACAAGAAAATCAAGTTTTCGAAACACTCATCGGCGAAAACTGATGAATATCAAGTTTTCGAAACACTCATCGGCGAAAACTGATTAACAAGAAAATCAAGTTTTCGAAACACTCATTGGCGAAAACTGATGAATATCAAGTTTTCGAAACACTCACCGGCGAAAATTGATTAACAAGAAAATCAAGTTTTCGAAACACTCATTGGTGAAAACTGATGCATATCAAGTATCCGGAACACTTATCGGCGAAAATTGATTAACAAGAAAATAAAGTTTTCAAAACACTCTTTGGCGAAAATTGATGAATATCAAGTTTTCGAAACAGTCACCGGGGAAAACTTATGAATATCAAGTTTTCGAAACACTCATAGGTGAAAACTGATTAACAAGAAAATGAAGTTTTCGAAACACTCAATGGCGAAAACTGAAGAATATCAAGTTTCCGAAACACTAATCAGCAAAAATTGATGAATATCAAGTTTTCGAAACACTCATTGGCAAAAACTGATTAATATCAAGTTTTCGAAACACTCACACACGAAAACTAATGAATATCAAGTTATCGAAACACTTACCAGTAAAATTGATCAATCTCAAGTTTTCAAAACACTCATTGGTGAAAACTGATGAACAAGAAAATCAAGATTTCGAAACACTAATTGGCGAAAACTGATGAATAACAAGTTTTCGAAACAGTCGGCGGCTATAACTGATTAACAAGAAAATCAAGTTTTGAAACACTCATTGGCGAAAACTGATGAATATCAAGTTTTCAAAACACTCACCGGCGAAAACTTCTTTACAAGAAAATCAATTTTTCGAAACACTCATTGGCGAAAACTGATGAATATCAAGTTTTCGAAACACTCATCGACGAAAACTGATTAACAAGAAAATCAAGTTTTCGAAACACTCATTTGCGAAAACTGATGAATATCAAGTTTTCGAAACACTCATCGGCGAAAACTAATTAACAAGAAAATCAAGTTTTCGAAACACTCATTGGCGAAAACTGATGAATATCAAGTTTATGAAATACTCACCGGCGGAAACTGATTAACAAGGATATCAAGTTTTCGAAACACTCATTGGAGAACATTGATGAATATCAAGTTTCCGAAACACTCACCGGGGAAAACTGATGAATATCAAGTTTTCGAAACACTCATCGGCGAAAACTGATCAACAAGAAAATCAACATTTAGAATCACTCATTGGCGAAAACTGTTGAATATCAAGTTTTCGATACACTCACCAGCGAAAACTGATTAACAAGAAAAGCAAGATTTCGAAACATAAATTGGTGAAAACTGATGAATATCAAGTTTTCGAAACATTCATTGGCGAAAATTGATTAACAAGAAAATCAAGTTTCTGAAACACTAACTGGCGAAAAATGAAGAAGATCAAGTTTTTAAAACACTCATCGGCAAAAATTGATTAATAAGAAAATCAAATTTTCCAAACATTCATCGGCGAAATCAGAAGAATATCAAGTTTCCGGATCTCTCATCGGTGAAAACTGATTAACAAGAAAATCAAGTTTTCAAATCACTAACTGGCGAAAATAGAAGAATATAAAGTTTCTGAAACACACATCTGTAAAAACTGATTAAGAAGAAAATCAAATTTTCGAAACACTCACTGGCAAAAACTGAAGAATATCAAGTTTTCGAAACACACATCGGTGAAAATTAATTAACAAGAAAATCAAGTTTTCGAAACACTAATCAGCGAAAACTGATTAACAAGAAAATCATGTTTTCGAAATACTCATTGGCAAAAACTGAATAATATCAAGTTTTCGAAACACTCACCGGCGAAAACTGATGAATATCAAGTTTTTGACACACTCATCGGCGAAAACTGATTAACAATAAAATCAAGTTTTTCAAACACACATTCGCGAAAACTAATGAATATCAAGTTTTCGAAACACTCATCGGCGAAAACTGATTAACAAGAAAATCAAGTTTTCGAAACACTCATTGGCGAAAACTGATGAATATCAAGTTTTCGAAACACTCACCTACGAAAACTGATTAACAAGAAATGATGCTATATGGGTGATAGTGTACAGGTTAACTAAATCTACACATATCCTACCAATTAAGATCAGCTTCTCACTAGATAGACTACCTCACTAGTACATTCAAGAGGTAGTGAGGTTGCATGGAGTTCCATTAAGTATTGTTTCACATAGAGACCCCAGATTCACATATAGATTTTGGAACGCCTTGCAGGAAGCTTTCGGCACAAAGCTGAATTTTAGTACTGCATATCATCCTCAAAGTGATGGACAGACTGAGAGAACCATTCAGACTCTAGAGGAGATGCTTAGGGCATGTGCTCTAGAACAAAGGGGAAGTTGGGATAAAAACATTCCTTTAGTGGAGTTTTCTTGTAACAATAATTTTCACTCCAATATAGGAATGACTCCATATGAAGCCTTGTATGGGAGGAAGTGTAGGTCACCAATTTGTTGGTTTGAAACTGGTGAAACACAATTGTTAGGTCCCGAGTTGGTCCAAGAAACCACTGAACAGATAAAAATGATTAGGGAAAAGATGAAGAAAGCCCAGGATAGACAAAAGAATTATGCTGACAATAGGAGGAAACTGTTAGAATTTGAGGAAGGGGATCATGTTTTCCTCAAAGTTTCTCCAATTACATGTATTGGTAGAGCTATAAAGTCAAGAAAATTAAATCCTATATTTATAGGGCCCTTTTAAATTTTGAAAAGAGTCCGTTCATTAACCTACCAGATTCCATTACCTACATTTTTGTCAAATTTCCACAATGTTTTTCATGTGTCACAATTACAGAAATATATTCCAAATCCTTCACATATTCTGTATGTTAATACAATACAATTGAAAGAGAATTTAATTTACCATCCTAGACCGCTAAAGATCATCAGTTCGGATGTCAAGCAATTGAGAAACTGGACCATCCCTTTAGTGAAGGTTTTATGAGAAGAATCTTCTCCTCAAGAGGCCACCACTTGGGAGAAGGAAGATGTCATGAGACAATCATATTCGGAATTGTTCTAAGAAATAGGTATGTTCTGAATTTCGAGGATGAAATTTTAAATAAGGAGGGAGGAATTGTAACATCCGCCTCTCCGAGATGATGAATTAATTGTTTGTTAGATTAATCAAGTTATTGTATGTGTTTGACGCATTTAAAAGCATGTAGAATTGCATTAGTGCTAGAGTGACTAAGCATAGAGGGACTTAGGTGAAAGGAAAGATGGGTTTAATTGAAATGGGACTCGGATGTAAAGAAAAGTGATATAGGGATAACAAATTATAATTTTAGCCAAGGGTCACAGTAAGTAACAGAATTTTGAACACTTCCCGCTAAGGTGTCAAGGATGAAAACAGAGTTTCATCTAAGATCATGATGATTGCTAAGTGACCCTAGGGGCTTAATTGCCAACTTTTGTTACATGGCCATGAAGCTATAGGAGGTGAGAGAGGGCAGCACACACACACACACTTCATTCCCACCAAACAAGAGAGAGAGAGAGCTAGAGAGAAGGTGGAGAAAGCTTGGAGGATTGGGATTGAAGAACTCGATTCCAGCTAGGATAATCCATAGGAAAGCATCTACACATCACAAGAAATGTAATTAAGCTCGGAAAGAAGGTAATCAAAGCTTCCTTCCTCTCATTTTCAAAATTTATGGTTTTAGCTCAAATGGAGAAATTTTTGAATATGATGTTTTATGCTGAAAGAGATGATTAAAACTTGCATTTCTGAGTTTCTAGAACTTGAATGGATGCTTATATGATATTGCATGTATGCTTGGAGGCTGGAAAATGATAATTTTTCATGGGTTTGGTTATGGGTTTTGGTGGTATTCCTCATATTGAATTTAAGCATGAAAAAGCATGTTTAGAGCTGAAATTTTGATGGGTTTTGTTGTGAAAATGATGGGAGTTAAGTTCCATTATGTAAACTCTTTTGATTTTCAAGTGTGGGGCTTTAATCTGGTAAAAAAGAAGCTTTTAAAACCATTTTTGCCTCGCATCAGCCGGCTGATAGCTAGAACAGCAGGCTGATCTGTTCATAATTTATCCAGAAAATTTTCCAGATTATGAACAGCCGGCTGATAGCTTAGAACAGCCGCCTGATAGGCTTAAATTTTTCAAAAATGTTCATGTTTTGCCTAGAAACGTTCGTATTTTACTGAGAAAATTCTAGATTTAAAAGAGCCGGCTGATGGCTTAAGAACAGCCGGCTGATAGGTCCTAACAGCCAGTTGATAGGTGTCTGGAAAATTTTATTCATCAAAATTAAGGGCCAATCAGCCGGCTGATGGCCCCAATCAGCTAGTTGATAGGCCCCTATTTTGCATAGTGAACTTAATCACTTTAAATAATGTTTTAAACACTTAATTCCATTCTCAAACATGATGCTCAATGATTTTCAAGTAAATTGAAATATGAATCAAGGGGAAATAACATAGAAAGAAAGAAAAGAGAGCTGAGTATTCAATGTACATGTATCGGTAAAGAATGGGTCCATGATCGAATGACCAATTGTCGGCATGGGACGACCGTTGGGATTTCCACGGTTGTATCACTATTTGGGATGGTAAAACATCCATTCGATTAAGAACGTAATTTTATAAAAACACCGTGTTGGTTACCGAATTTTAAGCTAGTATGCCTTATGTGGCCATTCAAGAGCGACATGCTTAAAATTGGGCGAACCATGATTGGGACTATTTCTTTCCAATATATGTATATGTGAATAGCATATCACGGAGATGAATTGTTGACTCTTAAGGAAAGATACCATGCATATAAATTGTTGATCCACAGGGAAAGACAGAATGGTTGCAATAGGTTGATTCTTAAGGGAAGACGCAATGAATCCTATGAATGTATTTGTTCAAGGAATTGAACAGTTGATCCTCCGGGACAACATGATGAATCCTAGGTCTATGTAAATATTATGGGAGGCAAATTGCTGATCCTTCGGGAAAGAAGCAAATGGTCCTCTAATGATGATGTTATGAGAGACGAATTGTTAATCCTTCGGGAAAGACGCAAAGGGTCCTACAATGATGATGAATGTATGGATGTGTGCGAGTGTTCGCGTTGCGGCACTCCCGATGCTCATATGTTTTATGGAAATTAGGGCTAGATTCCCACATGTTTATTATGTGTTATTTCAATACCCTTGGATTTATGAATGATGATGAAATGATGAAATGTTTTATGTATATTCATATTACTCTAGTTTATGCTATTTTGCAAAGATGAGGATGATACTATTCCACACTATACCAATGAATGGATTGAATAAGTGTTTTTGAGTAATGTATCAAAGGTTGCATTCACAAGAATACATGCCATGCTTATTTATGTTTTAAAGAAATCAATGATGTTGCAGCCATGTTTTAAATGTTATGAAATATATGAGGAAATGCAGGTATTTTCTGTACGATGATATAGTGGTACACATTAGCGGTTTTCAAAACCGGTTGCTATGATTACTGAGATTATAAATCTCATGATTACGTTGATGTGTATCAAATGCCTAGGTACTTAGTCACATTGGAGGCCAAGTTGGAATGGAGGCATGATCCAGTATTGAGCTGGGTCGTAGTGATTAGTGATGTGATTGTACATGTAGTGACTTATCACACGCCTTCTCAAGGAGCATGATTATGTAGTACAAGTTTTCTTTTGTTTTCGGAATCCCCATACCCTTGACTTTGTCCTTTAGTATCTTTTTGGAAAGGTTACAAAGTCCTAGTAGTTAATATGTATAGGAAGGGATGGAGGACATATTTCGGGTATGTATATGAATGATATGTAAGTAAAGACTAGAGTCTTTATCCACTAGTAGGTTAAGGGCTAAGATCTTAGGATGGTTCCTATTCTAAGATCTTCTCCCTTCATGGTACTCTAGCTTAGATGATGGATGGTATGTATATTATATATGTTTATTGTAAATAGAAGGTTATGTAATGAAGATGCTTGTGTTTGTTTTTAATTGAATTCTTCCGCTGAGAGAGCGAGTGAGATACCCGAGAGTAGTAACCCAAACCAACTGAACTTAATTAATTAACATGGTAAAATTTAAAATGATCTCGGGTAAGAAAGGCTAGTAACACACTAATTCATATCAACTATATGCTAAAATGGACGTAGGAAATTGGGGTGTTACATGATCAATATCAAGTTTTCAAAACACTCATCGGCGAAAACTGATTATCAAGAAAATCAAGTTCTCGAAACACTCACCAGCGAAAACTGATTAAGAAGAAAAGCAAGTTTTCGAAACACTCATTGGCGGAAACTGATGAATATCATGTGTACGAAAAACTCATCGGCAAAAACTAATTAACAGCAACATCAAGTTTTGAAACACTCAATGGCGAAAGCTTATGAATTTCAAGTTTTCGAAACACTCATAAGCTAAAACTGATTGACAAGAAAATCAAGTTTCAGAAACACTCACCGGCGAAAACTGATTAACAAGAAAATCATGTTTTCGAAACAATCGTTGGCGAAAACTGATGAATATCAAGTTTTCGAAACACTCACCGCCAAAACTGATTAACAAGATTATCAAGCTTTCGAAACACTCATTGGCGAAAACTGATAAATATCAAGTTTCTGAAAGACTCACCAGCGAAAACTGATGAATATCAAGTTTTCGAAACACTTACCGGCGAAAACAGACTAACAAGAAAATCAAGTTTTCGAAACACGCATTGGCCAAAACTAATGAATATCAAGTTTTCGAAACACTCACCGGTGAAATATGATGAATATCAAGTTTTTGAAACACTCATCGGCGAAAACTAATGAAAATCAAGTTTTCGAAACACTCATTGGCGAAAACTGATGAATATCATGTTTTCGAAACACACATCGGCGAACACTAATTAACATGAAAATCAAGTTTTCGGAACACTCATTGGCCAAAACTGATGAATATCAAATTTTCGAAACACTAATCAGCGAAAACCGATTCACAAGAAAATCAAGTTTTTGAAACACTCATTGGCGAAAACTGATGAATATCATGTTTTCAAAACACTAACCGGCGAAGACGGATTAGCATGAAAATCAAGTTTTGAAACACTCATTGGCGAACACTGATGAATATCAAGTTTTCGAAACACTCATCGGCGAAAACTGATTAACAAGAAAATCAAGTTTTCGAAACACGCATTGGATGAATATCATGTTTTCGAAACACTCACCGGTAAAAACTTATGAATATCATGTTTTTGAGACACTCATCGGCAAAATCTAATTGACAAGATAATCAAGTTTGCGAAACACTCAATGGCTAAAACTAATGAATATCAAGTTTTCGAAAAACTAATCGTTGAAAATTGATGAATATGAAGTTTTCGGAACACTCATCGTCGAAAACTGATTAACAAGAAAATGAAGTTTTTGAAACACTCATTGGCAAAAACTGATTAATATCAAGTTTTCGAAACACTCACCCACGAAAACTAATGAATATCAAGTTTTCGAAACACTCACCGGTGAAAAACTGATTAATATCAAGGTTTCGAAACACTCACCGGCAAAAACTGATAAACAAAAAAATCAAGTTTTCGAAACATGCATTGCGAAAACTAATGAATATCAAGTTTTCGAAACACTCACCGATGAAAACTGATGAATATCAAGTTTTTGAGACACTCATCGGCAAAATCAAATTAACAAGAAAATCAAGTTTTCGAAACACTCATTGGCGAAAACTAATGAATATCAAGTTTTCAAAACACTAATTGGCGAAAATTGTTGAATATCAAGTTTTCGAAACACTCATCGGCGAAAACTGATTAACAAGAAAATTAAGTTTTCGAAACACTCATTGGCGAAAACTGATGAATATCAAGTTTCCAAAACACTCATCGGCAAAAACTGATTAATATCATGTTTTCAAAACACTCATTGGCGAAAACTGATGAATATCATGTTTCAGAAACACTCACCGGCGAAAACTGATGAAAATCAAGTTTTCGAAACACTCATCGGCGAAAACTGATTAACAAGAAAATCAAGTTTTCAAAACAGTCATTGGCAAAAACTGATGAATATAAAGTTTTGTAAACACTCACCGGCGAAAACAGATTAACAACAAAGTCAAGTTTTCAAAACACTCATAGCCGAACACTAAAGAATATTAAGTTTCCAAAACACTCACCGGCGAAAACTAGATTAACAAGAGAATCAAGTTTTCAAAACACTCATTGGCGAAAACTAATGAATATCATGTTTTCGAAACACTCATCAGCAAAAACTGATTAACAAGAAAATCAAGTTTTCGAAACACTCATTGGCAAAAACTGAAGAATATCAAGTTTTCGAAACACTCATCGACGAAAACTGATTAACAAGAAAATCAAGTTTTTGAAACACTCATTTGCGAAAATTAAAGAATATCAAGTTTCTGAAACACTCACCGACGAAAAATGATTAACAAGAAAATCAAGTTTTCGAAACACTCATTGGTAAAAATTGATGAATATCAAGTTTTTGAAACACTCATCGGCGAAAACTAATAAACAAGAAAATCAAGTTTTCGAAACACTCATTGGTGAAAACTAATGAATATCAAGTTTTCGAAACACTCACCGGCGAAAACTGATAAACAAGAAAATCAAGTTTTTGAAACACTCACCGGCGAAAAATGATTAACAAGAAAATCAAGATTTCGAAACACTAATTGGCGAAAACTGTTTAATAACAAGTTTTCAAAACACTCACCGGCGAAAACTGATTAAGAAGAAAATCAAGTTTTCGAAACACTCACCGGTGAAAACTGTTGGATATCAAGTATTCGAAACACTCACCGGCGAAAACTGTTGGATATCAAGTTTTCGAAACACTCATCGGCGAAAACCGATTAACAAGAAAATCAAGTTTTCGAAACACTCATTGGCGAAAACTGCTGAATATCAAGTTTTCAAAACACTCACTGGCTAAAAATGAGTAACAACAAAATCAAGATTTCAAAACACTAATTGGCGAAAACTGATGAATTTCACGTTTTCGAAACACACATCGGCAAAAACTGATTAACAAGTAAATCAAGTTTTCGAAACACTCATTGGTGAAAACTGATGAAAATCAAGTTTTCGAAACACTCATCGGCGAAAACTCATTAAGGAGAAAATCAAGTTTTCCAAACACTCATTGGCAAAAACTAATGAATATCAAGTTTTCGAAACACTCATCGGCGAAAACTGATTAACAAGAAAATCAAATTTTCGAAACATTCATTGGCGAAAACTGATGAATATCAAGTTTTCGAAACACTCATCGGCGAAAACTGATTAACAAGACAATCAAGTTTTCGAAACACTCATTGGTGAAAACTGATGAATATCAAGTTTTCGAAACACTCACCGGCGAAAATTGATTAACAAGAAAATCAAGTTTTCGAAACACTCATTGGCAAAAATTAATGATTTTCAAGTTTTATAAACACTCCCCGGCGAAAATAGATTAAGAAGAAAATCAAGTTTTCGAAACACTCATTGGCGAAAACTGATGAATATCAAGTTTTCGAAAAACTCACAGGCGAAAACCGAGGAATATCAAGATTTCGAAACACTCATTGGCGAATACAAATTAACAAGAAAATCTAATTTCCGAAACACTCAGTGGCGAAAACTGATGAATATCAAGTTTTCGAAACAGTCGCCGGCGAAAACTTATGAACAAAAAAATCATGTTGTCGAAACACGCTTTGGCGAAAACTGATGAATATCAAGTTTTCGAAACAATCATTGGCGAAAACTGATTAAGAAGAAAATCAAGTTTTTCGAAACACTCAGTGGCGAAAATTGATGAATATCAAGTTTTTGAAACACTCACTGACAAAAACTGATTAACAAGAAAATCAAGTTTTCGAAACACTCATCGGCGAAAACTAATAAATATCAAGTTTCCCAAACACTCATCGGGGAAATTTGATTAACAAGAAAATCAAGTTTTCGAAACACTTATTGGCGAATACTGAAGAATATCAAGTTTTCCTAACACTCACCGGCGAAAACTGATGAATATCAAGTTTTAGAAACACTCACCGGCAAAAACAGATTAACAAGAAAATCAAGTTTCCGAAAAACTCACCGGCAAAAACTGATGAATATCAAGTTTTCGAAACCTTCATTGCCGAAAACTGATTAACAAGAAAATCAAGTTTTCGAAACACTCATTGGCGAAAACTGATGAATATCAAGTTTTCGAAACACTCATCGGCGAAAATTGATTAACAAGAAAATCAAATTTTCAAAACAATCATTGGCGAAAACTAATGAATATCAAGTTTTCGAAACACTCATCGGCGAAAAATGATTAACAAGAAAATCAAGTTTTCCAAACACTCATTGGCGAAAACTGAAGAATATCAAGTTTTCAAAACACTCTCCGGTGAAAACTTATCGACAAGAAAATCAAGTTTTCGAAACACTCTTTGGCAAAAACTGATTAACAAGAATATCAAGTTTTCGAAACACTCATTGGCGACAACTGATGAATATCAAGTTTCTGAAACACTCACCGGCGAAAACTGATGAATATCAAGTTTTCGAAACACTTATCGGCGAAAACTAATTAACAAAAAAATCAAGTTTTCGAAACACTCATTGGCAAAAACTAATGACTATCAAGTTTTCGAAACACTCACCGGCGAAAACTGGTTAACAAGAAAATCATGTTTTCGAAACACTCTTTGGCGAAAACTGATGAGTATCAAGTTTCTTGAAACACTCATTGGCGAACACTGCTTAACAGGAAAATCAAGTTTTCGAAACACACATTGGCGAAAACTGATGAATATCAAGTTTTCGAAACACTCACCTGCGAAAATTGATTAACAAGAAAATCAAGTTTTCGAAACACTCATTGGCGAAAACTGATGAATATCATGTTTTTAAAACACTCATTAGCGATAACTGATTAACAAGAAAACCATGTTTTCGAAATACTCATTGGCGAAAACTGATGAATATCAAGTTTTTGAAACACTCATCAGCGAAAACTGATTAACAAAAAAATCATGTTTTCGAAATACTCAATGCCGAAAACCGATGAATATCAAGTTTTTGAAACACTCACCGGCGAAAACTGATTAACAAGAAAATCAAGTTTTGGAAACACCCATTGGCGAAAACTGATGAATATCAAGTTTTTTAAACACTCATCAGCGAAAACTGATTAACAAGAAAATCATGCTTTCGAAATATTCCCTGGCGAAAACTGATGAATATCAAGTTTTCGAAACACTCATCGGTGAAAACTGATTGACATGAAAATCAAGTTTCCGAAACTCTCATTAGCGAAAACTATTGAATATCAAGTTTTCGAAACACTCACGGGTGAAAACTGATGAATATCAAGCTTTTGAAACACTCATCGGCGAAAACTGATCAACATGAAAATCTAGATTTTGAAACACTCATTGGCGAAAACTGATGAATATCAAGTTTTCAGAACACTCACTGGCGAAAATTGATTAACAAGAAAATCAAGTTTTCGAAACACTCACCGACGAAAACAGATGAATATCAAGTTTAAGAAATATTCATCGGCGAAAACTGATTGACAAGAAACTGAAGTTTTCGAAACACTCATTGGCGAAAACTGATAAATATCAAGTTTTCGAAACAATCATCGTCGAAAAATGATTAACAAGATAATCAAGTTTTCGAAACACTCATTGGCGAAAACTGATGAATATAAAGTTTTCGAAACACTACCGGTAAAAACTGATTAACAAGAAAATCATGTTTTTGAAACACTCGTTGGCGAAAACTGATGAATATCATGTTTTCGAAACACTAACGGGGGAAAACTGATTGACAAGAATATCAAGTTTTTGAAACACTCGTTGGCGAAAACTGATTAACAAGAATATCAAGTTTTCGAAACACTCATTGGCAAAAACTGATGAATATCAAGTTTTTGAAACACTCATCAGCGAAAACTGATTAACAATAAAATCATGTTTTCGAAATACTCCCTGGCGAAAACTGATGAATATCAGGTTTTCGAAACACTCATTTGCGAAAACTGTTGAATATCAAGTTTTTTAAACACTCACCGACGAAAACTGATTAACAAGAAAATCAAGTTTTCGAAACACTAATTGGCGAAAGCTGATGAATATCAAGTTTTCAAAAGACTCACAGGCGAAAACTGACTAACAAGCAAATCAAGTTCTCGAAACACTCATTGGCGAAAACTGATGAATATCATGTTTTCGAAACACTCACCGGCGAAAAATGATTAACAACAAAATCAAGTTTTCGAAAAACTCATTGGCGAAAATTGATTAATATCAAGTTTTCGAAACACTCATCGGTGAAAACCAATTAACAAGAGAATCATGTTTTTGAAACACTCATTGGCGAAAACTGATGAATATCAAGTTTTCGAAACACTCACCGGCGAGAACTGATTAACAAGATAATCAAGTTTTCGAAACACTCATCGGCGAAAACTGATTAACAAGAAAATCAAGTTTTCGAAACACTCATTGGCGAAAACTGATGAATATCAAGTTTTCGAAACACTCATCGACGAAAACTGATTAACAAGAAAATCAAGTTTTCGAAACACTTATTGGCGAAAACTGATGAATATCAAGTTTTTGAAACACCGGCGAAAACTGATTAGAAAAAATAAAGTTTTCGAAACACTCAATGGCGAAAACTGATCAATATCAAGTTTCCGAATCACTAATCGGCGAAAATTGATGAATATCAAGTTTTAAAAACACTCATTGGCGAAAACTGATTAACAAGAAAATCAAGTTTTCGAAACACTCAATGGCAAAAATTGATGAATATCAAGTTTCCGAAACACTGATCGGCGAAAACTGATGAATATCAAGTTTTCGAAACACTCATCGTCGAAACACTCATCGGCGAAAACTGATTAACAAGAAAATCAAGTTTTCGAAGCACTCATTGGCGAAAACTGATGAATATCAAGTATTCGAAACACTCATCGGTGAAAACTGATTAACAAGAAAATCAAGTTTTCGAAACACTCATTGGCGAAAACTGATGAATATCAAGTTTTCGAAACACTCACCGGCGAAAACTAATTAACAAGAAAATCAAGTTTCCGAAACACTCATTGGCGAAAACTGATGAATATCAAGTTTTCGAAACACTCATCGGCGAAAACTGATTAACAAGAAAATCAAGTTTTCGAAACACTCATTGGCGAAAACTGATGAATATCAAGTTTTCGAAACATTCATCGGCGAAAACTGATTAACAAGAAAATTATGTTTTCGAAATACTCATTGGCGAGAACAGATGAATATCAAGTTTTCGAAACACTCACCGGTGAAAACTGATTAACAAGAATATCAAGTTTCCGAAACACTCATTGGCGTAAACTGATGAATATCAAGTTTTCGAAACACTCAACGGCGAGAACTGGTTAACAAGAAAATCAAGTTTTCGAAACACTCATTTGCGAAAACTGATGAATATCAAGTTTTAGAAACACTCACCGGCGAAAACTGATTAACAAGCAAAACAAGTTTTCGAAACACTCATTGACGAAAACTGATGAATATCAAGTTTTCGAAACACTCACCGGCCAAAAATGATTAACAAGAAAATAAAGTTTTCGACACAATCATTGGAAAAAACCAATGAATATCAAGTTCTCGATACACTCATCGGCGAAAAATGATTAACAAGAAAATCAAGTTTTTGAAACACTCAATGGCGAAAACTGATGAATATCAAGTTTTCGAAACACTCACAGGCGAAAACTGAATAACAAGAATATCATGTTTTCGAAACACTCATTGGCCAAATCTGATGAATATCAAGTTTTCGAAACCCTCACCGGCGAAAAGTGATGAATATCATGTTTTTGAAACACTCACCGACGAAAACTGATTAACAAGAAAATCAAGATTTCGAAACACTAATTGCCGAAAACTGATGAATATCAAGTTTTAGAAACACTGACCAGCGAAAAATGATTAACAAGGAAATCAAGTTTTCGTAACACTCATTGGCGAAAACTGATGAATATCAAGTTTTCGAAACACTCATCGGCGAAAACTGATGAACAAGAAAATCATGTTTTAGAAATAGTCATTGCCGAAAACTGATAAATATCATGTTTCCGAAACACTCATCGACGAAAACAGATTAACAAGAAAATCAAGCTTTCGAAACACTCATTGGCAAAAACTGATGAATATCATGTTTTCGAAACACTAATCGGCGAAAACTAATGAATATCATGTTTTCGAAACACTCACCAGCAAAACTGATCAATATCAAGTTTTCGAAACACTCATTGGCGAAAACTGATTAAGAAGAAAATCAAGTTTTCGAAACACTCATCGGCGAAAACTGATGAATATCAAGTTTTTGAAACACTCACCGACGAAAAATGATTAACAAGAAAATCAAGTTTTCAAAACACTCATTGGCGAAAAATGATGAATATCAAGTTTTCGAAACACTCACCGGCGAAAACTGATTAACAAGAAAATCAAGTTTTCGAAACACTCATTATGGAAAACTTATGAATATCAAGTTTTCGAAACACTCACCGGCGAAAACCGATTAACAAGAATATCAAGTTTTCTAAACACTTATTGGCGAAAACTGATGAATATCAAGTTTTCGAAACACTCACCGGCGAAAACTGATTATCAAGAAATTCAAGATTTCGAAACACTAATTGCCGAAAAATGATGAATATCAAGTTTTCGACACAATCACCGGCGAAAACTGATTAACAAGAAAATCAGGTTTTCGAAACACTCATTGGTGAAAACTGATGAATATAAAGTTTTCGAAACACTCATCGGCGAAAACTGATTAACAAGACAATCCAGTTTTCGAAACGCTCATTGGCGAAAACTGATGAATATCAAGTTTTCGAATCACTCATCGACGAAAACTAATTAACCAGAAAATCATGTTTTCAAAACACTCATTGGCGAAAACTGATGAATATCAAGTTTTCGAAACACTCATCAGCGAAAACTGATTAACAAGAAAATTAAGTTTTCGATACACCTATTGGCGAAAACTGATGAAAATTAAGTTTTCGAAACACTCCCCATCGAAAACTGATTAACAAGAATAGTCAAGTTTTCGGAACACTCATTGGCGAAAACTGATGAATATCAAGTTTTTGAAACACTCATCGACGAAAACACATTAACAAGAAAAACTAGTGTTCGAATTACTCATTGGCGAAAACTGATGAATATGAAGTTTTCGAAACACTCATCGGCGAAAACTGATTAACAAGAAAATCAAGTTTATGAAACACTCACCGATAAAAATTAATGAATATCAAGTTTTTGAAACACTCGCCGGCGAAAATTAATTAACAAGAAAATCAAGTTTTCGAAACACTCATTGGCGAAAACTGATAAATATTAAGTTTTCGAAACACGCATCGGCGAAAACTGATTAACAAGAAAATCAAGTTTTCGAAACATTCATTGGCGAAAACTGATGAATATCAAGTTTTCGAAACACTCACCGACGTACACTAATGAATATCAAGTTTTCGAAACATTCACCGGTGAAACGGATGAATATCAAGTTTTCGAAACACTCATTGGCGAAAACTGATAAACAAGAAAATCAAGATTTTGAAACACTAATCGGCGAAAACTGATGAATGTCAAGTTTTCGAAACACTCATCGGCGAAATCTGATTAACAAGAAAATCAAGTTTTTAAAACACTCATTGGCGAAAACTGATGATTATCAAGTTTTCGAAACACTCATCGTCGAAAACTTATTAACAAGAAAATCAAGTTTTTGAAACACTCATTGTGGAAAACTTATGAATATCAAGTTTTCGAAACACTCACCGGCGAAAACCGATTAACAAGAATATCAAGTTTTCTAAACACTTATTGGCGAAAACTAATGAATATCAAGTTTTCGAAACACTCACCGGCGAAAACTGATTATCAAGAAATTCAAGATTTCGAAACACTACTTGCCGAAAAATGATGAATATCAAGTTTTTGACACACTCACCTGCGAAAACTGATTAACAAGAAAATCATGTTTTCGAAACACTCATTGGTGAAAACTGATGAATATCAAGTTTTTGAAACACTCATCGGCGAAAACTGTTTAACAAGAAAATCCAGTTTTTGAATCACTCATTGGCGAAAACTGATCAATATCAAGTTTTTGAAACCCTCACCGGCGAAAACTGATAAACCAGAAAATCACGTTTTGGAAACGCTCATTGGCAACAACTGATGAATATCAAGTTTCCGAAACACTCATCAGTGAAAACTGATTAACAAGAAATTCATGTTTTTCAAACACTCATTGGCGAAAACTGATGAATAACAAGTTTTCGAAACACTCATCGGCGAAAACTGATTAACAAGAAAAGTCATGTTTTTGAAATACTCATTGGCGAAAACTAATGAATATCAAGTTTTCGAAACACTCATCGGCGAAAACTGATTAACAAGAAAATCAAGTTTTCGAAACACTCATTGGCAAAATCTAAAGAATATCAAGTTTTCGAAACACTCACCGGCGAAAACTGATCAATTTCAAGTTTTCGAAACACTCATCGGCAAAAACTGATTAACAAGAAAATCAAGATTTCGAAACACTAATTGCCGAAAACTAATGAATATAAAGTTTTAAATACACTCATCGGCGAAAACTGAATAACAAGAAAATCAAGTTTTCGAAACACACATTGGCGAAATCTAATGAATATCAAGTTTTTGAAACACTCACCAACGAAAACTGATAAACAAGAAAATCAAGTTTTCGAAACACTCATTGGCAAAAACTGATGAATATCAAGTTTTCGAAACACTCATTAGCGAAAACTGATTAACAAGAAAATCATGTTTTCGAAACACTCATCGGCGAAAACTTATGAATATCATGTTTTCAAAACACTCATCGGTGAAAACTGATTAACAAGAAAATCAAGTTTTCGAAACACTCATTGGTGAAAACTGATGAATGTCATGTTTTCGAAACACCGGCGAAAACTGACTAACAAGAAAATCATGTTTTCGAAACACTCATTGGCGAAAACTGATGAATATCAAGTTTTCGAAACACTCACCAGTGAAAACTGATGAATATCAAGTTTTTAAAACACTCATCGGCGAAAACTGATAAACAAGAAAATCAAGTTTTCGAAACACTTAATGGCGAAAACTAATGAATATCAAGTTTCCGAAACACTAATCGGCGAAAATTGATGAATATCATGTTTTCGAAACACTCATTGGCAAAAACTGATTAATATCACGTTTTTGAAACACTCATTGGCGAAAACTGATGTACAAGAAAATCAAGATTTCGAAACACTAATTGGCGAAAACTGATGAATATCAAGTTTTCGAAACACTCATTGACGAAAACTGATTAACAAGAAAATAATGTTTTCGAAACACTCATCGGCGAAAACTGATGAATATCATGTTTTTAAAACACTCATCGGCGAAAATTGATTAACAAGAAAATCAAGTTTTCGAAACACTCATCAGCGAAAACTAATGAATATCATGTTTCCGAAACACTCACCGGTGAAAACTAATTAATAAGAAAATCAAGTTTTCAAAACACTCATTGGCAAAAACTAATGAATATCATGTTTTCGAAACACTCATCGGTGAAAACTGATTAACAAGAAAATCAAGTTTTCGAAAGACTCATTGGTGAATTCTGCTGAATATCAAGTTTCTGAAACACTCACCGGCGAAACTGATTAACAAGAAAATCAAGTTTTCGAAACACTCATTGGCGAAAACTGATGAATATCATGTTTTGGAAACACTCACCGGCGAAAACTGATTAACAAGAAAATCAAGTTTTCGAAAAATCATTGGCGAAAACTGTTAAATATCAAGTTTTCGAAACACTTATCGGCGAAAACTGATAAACAAGAAAATTAAATTTTCGAAACATACATTGGCGAAGACTGTTGAATATCAACTTTTGAAAACACTCATCGGCGAATACTGATTAACAAGAAAATCAAGTTTTCGAAACACTCACCGGCAAAAATTAATGAATATCAAGTTTTTAAAACACTCATGGGTGAAAACTGATTAACAAGAAAATCAAGTTTTCGAAACACTCATTGGCGAAAACTAATGAATATCAAGTTTTCGAAACACTCACCGGTGAAAACTGATTAACAAGAAAATCATGTTTTCAAAAGACTCATTGGCGAAAACTAATGAATATCAAGTGTCCGAAACACTAATCGGCGAAAATAGATTAACAAGAAAATCAAGTTTTAGAAACACTCATTGGCGAAAACTAATGAATATCAAGTTTTCGAAATACTCATCGGCGAAAACTGATTAACAAGAAAATCAAGTTTTCGAAACACTCATTGGCAAAAACTGATGAATATCAAGTTTTCGAAACACTCACTGGCGAAAACTGATTGACAAGAATATCAATTTTCCAAAACACTCATTGGCGTAAACTGATGAATATCAAGTTTTCGAAACACTCAGCGGCGAGAACTGATTAACCAGAAAATCAAGTTTTCGAAACACTAATTGCCGAAAACTGATGAATATCAAGTTTTTGAAACACTCACCGGCGAAAACTGATTAACAAGCAAAACAAGTTTTCGAAACCCTCATTGGCGAAAACTGATGAATATCAAGTTTTCGAAACACTCACCGCCCAAAAATGATTAACAAGAAAATAAAGTTTTCGACACAATCATTGGAAAAAACTAATGAATATCAAGTTCTCGATACACTCATCGGCGAAAAATGATTAACAAGAAAATCAAGTTTTTGAAACACTCATTGGCGAAAACTGATGAATATCGTGTTTTCGAAACACTTACCGGCGAAAACTGATTAACAAGAATATCATGTTTTCGAAACACTCATTGGCCAAAACTGATGAATATCAAGTTTTCGAAACACTCACCGGCGAAAAGTGATGAATATCATGTTTTCGAAACACTCACCGGCGAAAACCGATTAACAAGAAAATGAAGATTTCGAAACACTAATTGCCAAAAACTGATGAATATCAGGTTTTAGAAACACTCACCGGCGAAAAATTATTAACAAGAAAATCAAGTTTTCGAAACACTCATTGGCGAAAATTGATGAATATCAAGTTTTCAAGGCACTCATCGGCGAAAACTGATTAACAAGAAAATCATGTTTTTGAAACACTCATTGGCGAAAACTGATGAATATCATGTTTCCAAAACACTCATCGACGAAAACGAATTAACAAGAAAATCACATTTTTGAAACAGTCATTGGCAAAAACTGATTAATTTCAAGTTTTCGAAACACTCACCGACGAAAACTAATGAATATCAAGTTTTCGAAACACTCATTGGCGAAAACTGAAGAACAAGAAAATCAAGATTTTGAAACGCTAATTCGCGAAAACTGATGAATATCAAGTTTTTGAAACACTCACCGGCGAAAACTGATTAACAAGAAAATCAGGTTTTTGAAACACTCATTGGCGAAAACTGATGAATATCAAGTTTTCGAAACACTCATCGTCGAAAACTGATGAACAAGAAAATCAAGTTTTTGAAAGACTCATTATGGAAAACTTATGAATATCAAGTTTTCCAAACACTCACCGGCGAAAACCGATTAACAAGAATATCAAGTTTTCTAAACACTCATTGGCGAAAACTGATGAATATCAAGTTTTCGAAACACTCATCAGCGAAAACTGATTAACAAGAAAATCAAGTTTTTGAAACACTCATTGGCGAAAACTGATGAATATCATGTTTCCCAAACACTCATCGGCGAAAACTGATTAACAAGAAAATCAAGTTTTCGAAACACTCATTGGCGAAAACTGATGAATATCAAGTTTTTAAAACACTCGTCGGTGAAAACTGTTTAACAAGAAAATGCAGTTTTTGAAACACTCATTGGCGAAAAATGATGAATATCAAGTTTTCGAAACACTCATCGGAAAAAACTGATTAACAAGAAAATCAAGTTTTCGAAACACTCATTGGCGAAAACTGATGAATATCAAGTTTTCGAAACATTCATCGGCGAAAATTGATTAACAAGAAAATCAAGTTTTTGAAACACTCACCGGCGAAAACTGATGAATATCATGTTTTTGAAACACTCATCGATGAAAACTAATTAACAAGAAAATCAAGTTTTCAAAACACTCATTGGCAAAAACTGAAGAATATCAAGTTTCTGAAACACTCTTCGGCGAAAACTAATGAATATCATGTTTTTAAAACACTCATCGGCGAAAACTGATTAACAAGAAAATCATGTTTTCGAAACACCCATTGGCGAAAACTGAAGAATATCAAGTTTTCGAAACACTCATCCACGAAAACTGATTAACAAGAAAAGTCATGTTTTCGGAACACTCATTGGCGAAAACTAATAAATATCAAGTTTTCGAAACACTCACCGGCAAAAACTGATTAACAAGAATATCATGTTTTCGAAACAATCATTGGCCAAAACTGATGAATATCAAGTTTCCGAAACACTCACCGGCGAAAACTGATGAATATCATGTTTTTGAAACACTCACCGGCGAAAACTGATTAACAACAATATCAAGATTTCGAAACACTCATTGGCGAAAACTGATGAATATCAAATTTCCGAAACACTCTTCGGCGAAAACTGACTAACAAGAAAATTAAGTTTTCGAAACTCTCATCGGTGAAAACTTATGAATATCAAGTGTTCGAAACACTCATTGGCGAAAATTGATTAACAAGAAAATCAAGTGTTCAAAACCTTCGTTGGCGAAAACTGATGAATATCAAGTTTTCGAAACACTCATCAGCGAAAACTGATTAACAAGAAAATCTAGTTTTCAAAACACTCATTGGCAAAAACTAAAGAATATAAAGTTTTCAAAACACTCACCGGCGAAAATTGATTGACAAGAAAATCAAGTTTTCGAAACACTCATTGGCTAAAACTGATGAATATGATGTTTTCGAAACACCGGCGGAAACTGATTAACAAGAAAATTATGTTTTCGAAACACTCATTGGCGAAAATTAATGAATATCAAGTTTTCGAAACAATCACCGGTGAAAACTGATGAATATCATGTTTTTAAAACACCTATCGGCGAAAAATAATTAACAAGAAAATAAAGTTTTCGAAACACTCAATGGCGAAAACTAATGAATATCAAGTTTCCGAAAACACTAATCGGCGAAAATTGATGAATATCAAGTTTTCGAAACACTCATTGGCAAAAACTGATTAATATCAAATTTTCGAAACACTCACCGACGAAAACTAATGAATATCAAGTTTTTGAAACACTCATTGGCGAAAACTGATTTACAAGAAAATCAAGTTTTCAAAACACTCATCGGCGAAAACTGATGAATATCAAGTTTTCGGAACACTCATTGGTGAAAACTGATTAACAAGAAAATCAAGTTTTCGAAACACTCATTGGCAAAAACTAATGAATATCAAGTTTTCGAAACACTAATTGGCAAAAATTGATTAACAAGAAAATCAAGTTTTCGAAACACTCATTGGTGAAAACTGATGAATATCAAGTTTCCGAAACACTCACCGCCGAAAACTGATTAGCAAGAAAATTAAGTTTTCGAAACACTCATTGGCGAAAACTGATGAATATCAAGTTTTCGAAACACTCACCGGCGAAAACTGATTAACAAGAAAATCAAGTTTTCGAAACACTCATTGGCGAAAACTGATGAATATCAAGTTTTCGAAACACTCATTGGCGAAAACTGTAACATCCCAAAAATGGAAACTCAACTTTGACCAAAAAGTCAAACTGTTGACTTTTCTAAGTTGTTGACTTTTGTGTTGACTTTTCTTTAACTTGTTTGACTTTTTGATTTTTGAGTGTTTCGATGTGTTTGCCTTTGTTTTTGTTTGTAATTAAGTTTATGAAACCCTAACTAGAGGTCGAGAGACCCAAAAACCAGAGAAAAATGACCAGAGGAACCCTAACCCTAACCCTAGGGACTAAGTTGAAAAGAATAAGTTAGTTTTAACCGTTTTCTCTAATGAGTGAAATAGGGCAGAAAAGACCTATTTGACCCTAGAAAAATTCCCTAGGACACTCTAGAGGTACCCTAAGACCTAGCTAAGGGACCCCCAACCTCAAGAAAAGTCCTAAAAGGACAAATTTTTTCTAGTGAAAATTCAGGACTTAAATGAAAGAACTGAAAATGAGAGCTTTAGCCCTTTTAGCTTACTTAAGGCCTAAGGAAGCCCAATTTAATAACTTAGAGACACCCTAAACTATCCTACAAAATGCCAGCTATGAATTTAATCAAAAACAAACACAATTAAGTGAGTGCCATATTTTAAAAGTGGCAATAAATAAGAAACTTATGACAAATTAATCCCTTTTAATGCCTTTAAGAGCTTGTAACCGAATTTACTAGTTTTAAAGCCAATTAAAGACCCAATCAAGGTAGTTACTACACCCAGCAACTTAAGTAAGCAGAATACAGGATTAAAATTTAGTGAATTGAGTCTGGAAACCCGAGGCTATATGAGGTGTAGCTTAAATTAAGCAAGCTCCTAAGCATTAACCACTAATGTACCTAGATTAAGGCCTACCCGAGACCTAAGTATCTAATCACCCACCCAAACAAGCCCTTAAGTTGCCAGCACACCCTTAATAGGTGTCATAACACTAACCCACGAAGCCCCATCCAGCTAACACCTAATCCCTCTAATAATTAGATTTTCACATGGCTTAAGGATTATATAAGGAAGGAAACTGGTTGAGAGAGAGCATTAGCAGGCAAAACGAAAAACCAGAGCTGAGAGTTGTGAGTTGAGGATTCAGGAAGGTAGTTGGAGCTGTGGAGAAGCTAGGAATTCGAGAGTTAGCAGCTGGAGAAAGAGACAGGAGCTGAAAGTTCACACTCACCCACACACCAGAATTCTGCTTTGTCTCCACCGATTTGCCCAAGCCGTTCAGAGGTCCAAATCCGTGTTTCTTCTTCTGGAAATCAAGGTAACATAGTGTTACCCTTCCTTCTCCATCACTGAGCCAACAGCATCCACCAGAAACGGTGGTATGAGCCTCTATGACTCATTTTCCCGAGGCTGCTAGAGAATGCCCTGTTTTGGGCAGTGAAGCTTCCATGAGGCATATCTCCTTCATCTGTTATCCAAATTGTGTGTGTGAGTAGTCATTAGAAAGCTAAGAAGATAATCTTTAAAAGCCCCTCAATGCATGCATGATCAGAGGCTGCTGTACAGGGGTTTAGAGCTTCGAAAGATTGTGAATTTTCTGCTAAAATTGTTGTTTTTCTGATGTTGTATTGTATGCTTGCTGAATTTGTTATCTCTGGTGTTCTGAGTCTTGAGTTGAGTAGGAATGATTAGAAAAGGTATTTAGAACCTCTAGGTGGTAGGAACTTGCTGTGAGTACTCAGATGAGCTACGGGTACAAAATGGAAATCCTCAATATTTAAACTAAACATTCTGCTTCACAAAAAAACTGCATTTGTTTCCTCACTTCTGCCATTTCTATAAAGCTTCTGTTTTTCCTTTTTACCTTGCTGAAAATTGGAAATTGGTAAGTTTTTAAGCTTGGAAGAATGCAGAAATGGGAAGAAAACAGAAAGAAAAATTTCCAGTGATGCAGCAATATGTGAGCATGTGGAAGGGATGAATCTTTTGAAACAAAATGATTGGTAAATCATCCTTGAAGCATTGCTGGGAGGTAGGTGTGCTTCACCATGTATTTTCTGTTTCTCCTCAGAAGCTACATGCCGAAATTGACCTACCTACTTGCTAGATTTCTGTTTTGAAACTCATAAAAATTGGGAAAGAATCAAATCCTGAATTTGGGTGAAAAACTTAAGTTTTGTTAAAAGTGAGGAGTCAAGCGTGTGATTTCTGTTAAGAATGAATCTTGTAAGTGTCCTAGCTTTCATAACCTGAGAAATGCTTGCTGGAAATCCAAATTGATTATAGGAAGCATAGGTTTGCCAGAAATGGAAATTTGTGATGCATACATGCTAGTGTGGCTGTGAGCTTTGGTGATTCTTTTATGGAATTTCTAGTGTAGGAACCTTCTAATTAGCTAGTCACCCTGTAAATGCTCTAGAACTTCTGTTTGATCTGGTTTAGGCACCCTATGTGACTAGAGGAACTAAAAGATAAGAAAATGGCAAAAAGGAAGGAAAAGTGTGCAGAAACAGTAGCTCTGTACTAATGTGACTGCACCAACTTGTTGTGCAAGTCACAAGTAGCCTAAATATGCTTGGGAGACACCAGGATGGGCAGGTAAGAGCTTAAAACAGAAAAAGAGAGGTAGTAGGGACTAAACGGAACTGATTTTTCTGTCTTTGCCCCTTTTTCAGAATCTGTGTAAACTGAGCTATCTGTGGTAAAATTCCTGTACTTTCTGGTTTTATATGTTAGAATGTACCTATGTGTTGGCAGTGAGGTGGTCAGAGTGGCCTCTAACCTCATTCTATGCTCAAGTTGATTTTAGAGAAAATTTATGTGTTTTGCTGCAAAAGTATGACTTCTGGTTGCTATTTTTCTGTGGAAACTGCATGAGCAAGTCCCAATTAGCTTTTAGGTACTTGCTGCACCTTGGTTTTGACTTGAAACAACCCAGAACAGAATTTGGGTGTTAATAGGGACTAATTTGCAAGAAAAACTTGATAAAAACTGAAAAGACCTATTTCTACCCAAATTCTGGTTCAGTTCTGTTGGGATTTTCTGGGTGTGTGTAGCAGGTCCTAATTTACCATTTTGGTGACTAAGTGAAGTCAAATTGCTTGAAATGTGCCTTGAATTTCTTTCCTTAAAGAAATGGACTCCTTTGAAAAGATTTGAGAATTTAAGGGTCCAATTGTAATTGTCTCTATTGGAAAATTGATTTAAGCTGTTGAGTATGCATTAATGATGCTTGTGGTAAAATTTCATGACCTTTGGATGTTTAATTGCTGGTTATGCCTATTACTTGTTATGTAAGTTATACTTGATAAAATGGTTGACTTCTGGTTGACTTTTGTTGACCAATGGTTGAATTTATTGATTTTATCAGGCTATTTAAGGGTGGGGCATCCAAATCATGAAAATGAACTTTTGCATGCATCTGTGAACTGAAAATGCCTTGGAGGGCAGGCTTTTGAGCATGCATCTGTATTCTGATGTGCATATGCCCTGGAAGGGTAAAATGGTAAATTGCCCTGGAGAGGCAGTATTTGTATTTTATGCCCTGGAGAGGCAATAATTGTGTTTTGATGCCCTGGAGAGGCAATAATTGTGTTTTGATGCCCTGGAGAGGCAGTCACTGTGTTTTGATGCCTTGGAGAGGCACTATCAGTGTTTTGATGCCCTGGAGAGGCAATGTATTTGACAACTGAGTAAACATTACCTGTGAATAAAATTATATTGTATAAATTAATCTGTATGAAAAGGACACACTAGGCTGGCTAGGAATGCGTCCGGGACGTAGCTGCCTAGCAACTAGTGAGGAAATAATCCAGTCCGGGACTGGTGATCCTAAGGTTCTAACTTTGTGCGCACACCGGGGGACGCCCTGGGATGTTAGGTAATTACCTGTTAGCCCTATTGGGTAGGCTTTCCATAGTGTTAAATGGTAAGTTGGAATTGTCCTGTTTCATTAGATTGTTTTTGAATTGATGGTAATGGTTTAACCAGTCGTAACAGGTCCTGGAGAGACTTGATGGTTGCATGTAGAGGTAAACATGAACTTTTTGAAAATACTGGCATGATTGAATACTTGCATATAGTGGTAAATATGCATGATTTTTCATTTGTTTACAGTTTTCAGCATGATTCTTGGTATGATTGGAAATATCTTGTAATCGAAGTGTTTTATGTTTAAATTATCTGTTGGTTGAGAAGGAAGCCCTTTTTCTGTATTCTTAGGAATGCAGCTGAACCACTAATTAGTTTTTATATATAAAATTGGTAATCTCTGTTACTGGGATTTTATATCTCATTACGTTAGTGTGTTCAGATGCCCAGGTACATACTGTTGCTGGAGATTGAGGTAGAGCTCCTGGAGGTACCCCTCTTGGGATACTTCCAAGTCCTGAAGGCAGTTAACATCCTTTTCTTCTTCCCTTCGGTTGAAAATGCCCCATGGACTTAGAAATGGGTGAGGTGGACAGATAGCAGGAGCTGACTCACATTTTTGGCAGTGACTCTGATGTCACTCTAGTTTAGACTTACTATTTTGGGCCTGCGAGCCACTAACTTAAATACTTATGTCTGTATGTATATATGTCTGTATGGATTTTATGTTATGAACTTAGGTTTTAACTGTTTAGGTAATATGCAGAGGTTTAATACCTCATTCTAGTTAACCTTATTGGTATGTGTATGTCGGGAGAGCGTGAGACTTTCAAACATAAAACTTCTAGTTTCTTAGGTTAAAGTAACCAACCGAGAGTAAACGATCCTTGGGAAAACTTAACTTCACGAAAGGAAAAAGAAAAAAATTAGACCGGGTTTTTAAGAAGTTAAGTAAATAACCTAATTCCGCAACTAAAATCAATAAAGAAACTAGGACGTTACATTATGGTATTAGAGCACGGTTATTAGAACCTTGCTAAATTGTAGTTAGAATAGCCTAGCATAGACGCTGATTGGATAAACTCATCTGAGCATGCCAGTTTGAGTAAATTGAGTCTATGAATGTGCTAGGAACCCTAGACTGTTGCATATTTCCTCTACTTGCTGTATTTTTCTCTATTTAACAATATTATTGAGATTGATCACCTTAGTGATATTTTTGTTTAGCAGAAAGCTATGGCAAAAAGAAGGAACGGTGCCAACAATAGGCAACTTGAAAATGACATGGTGCGTCAAATGATGCACGCATTTGAAAACATGGCACAAGCCATGAGAGATCAGGCCTCAGCAACTACCGAGGTGCTTCGCCAGACCCATGGTAACCACAACCATGATCAACATGACAATGGACATCATGAGGGTATTAACATGGGATGGGCTGAATTTCAGAAGGCTAGGCCTCTTGTTTTCAGAGGTAGCTATGACCCTGTTGTGGCTGAGGAATGGTTGAGGGAACTAGAAAAGCTATTTAATGTACTTCATACCCCCGATCCACAAAAGCTAACCTTTGCAGTCTACCAACTGCAAGGTGAGGCTGAGTACTGGTGGCGAGGAGCCAGACAGCTACTCGAGGGTAGGAATCACCTCTTAACCTGGGAAACCTTTAGGGAAGCCTTTTTAGCAAAATACTATCCGGAGAGTGTAAAGAAAGAAAGAGAAATTGAGTTTATGCAGTTGAAACAGAGGGGGAGACCCTTTGATGAGTATTTGGCCAAGTTTGAGGAACTTGCCAAATTCTCTACTTACCTGAAGTTTAGACATGATGAGGGATGGAAGGCGAGTCAGTTTGAAGCTGGGTTAGACCTAAACATAAAGACCCAAGTAGCCCCGCTAGAAATAAAGAACTTTGCGGAGCTAGTAAACAAATGCCGTATCATTAGCAAAAATTTGAGTGGTAGGGCCTTAGTGAACCAGAGATTCAACCGGAGACCCCAAAATAACCTGAATGTGAGGAAGCCAAACTTCAAACCTACCCAGGGAAGTACCAGCAAAACTGCCCCTACTGGAGTGAACCGTCCTCGATGCACTAAGTGCAATAGGGAACATTACCCTACTCAACCCTGTCTAACTTGTTACCGGTGCGGGAAGACGGGACATTTTGCCAGGTCATGCAGGGTCAATGATCCTGCAGGGAGCGGAAACAAGGCACCGGCTGTTGGAAGAGTCTTTGCTCTGGACGGGGTTGTCAACGAACAAACCGAGGATCTCATAGAGGGCACGGGTAAGATTCAAAACATAAATTTTAAAATTCTATTCGACTTAGGAGCCACCCATTCTTTTATTTCTGAAACATGTGTACAAACCCTACATCTTTCTACCCAATCCCTGTTGTATGAATTGCATGTTTCCACCCCTTTGGGGAAAAGATTGATTACTACCCATGTTTGTCTAAACTGCCCCATTGCTGTTAATTCTAAACTTTTTCATGCCAACCTTATTTGCTTGAACATGTCCACCATAGACATAATCTTAGGAATGGATTGGTTATCTAAGAATCGTGTTGTGTTAGATTGCACTGCTAAATCAGTGATCTATTTAAATGCCTGTACTGTCAAAGAACCTAGAACCTTGAGTCTAGAAGAGAAAATTAGTTTAATTCCAGTGGTCAGGGATTTCAGTGATGTTTTCCCTGATGAAATACATGAGTTACCTCCAAAGAAAGAGATAGAGTTTTCCATAGATCTTATGCCTGGAACCGGACCCATATCAATCACACCTTACCGTATGGCCCCACTTGAGTTGCAGGAATTGAAGGCCCAAATAAACGACTTGTTGAGCAAGGAGTTTATCAGACCTAGTGTCTCACCTTGGGGAGCCCCAATCCTCTTTGTGAAAAACAAGGACGGAAGCCTTAGACTTTGTATAGACTATAGGCAGTTAAATAAGGTGACCATCAAAAATAAGTATCCCTTACCCCGCATAGATGATTTGTTGGATCAGTTGCGAGGAGCGACTGTGTTTTCAAAGATAGACCTTGAATTAGGGTACCATCAAATTAGGGTTAAGAAGGAAGATATCCCTAAGACCGCGTTTAGAACGCGCTATGGCCACTATGAGTTCCTAGTGATGCCATTCGGAACGGATTAACAAGAAAATCAAGTTTTGGAAACACTCATTGGCGAAAACTGATGAATATCAAGTTTTCGAAACACTCACCGGTGAAAACTGATGAATATCAAGTTTTTGAAACACTCATCGGCGAAAACTTATTAACAAGAAAATCAAGTTTTCGAAACCCTCATTTGCGAAAACTGATGAAAAAGAAAACCAAGATTTCGAAAGACTCATTGGCGAAAACTGATGAATATCAAGTTTTCGAAACACTCATCAGCGAAAACAGATTAACAAGAAAATCAAGTTTTCAAAACACTCCTTGGCGAAAACTGATGAATATCAAGTTTTCGAAACACTCATCGGCGAAAATTGATTAACAAGAAAATCAAGTTTTCCAAACACTCATTGGCAAAAACTAAAGAATATCAAGTCTCTGAAACAATAACTGGCAAAAACTGATTAACAAGAAGATCAAGTTTTCGAAACACTCATTGGCGAAAACTGATGAATATCAAGTTTTCGAAACACTCACCGTCTAAACCTGATTAACAAGAAAAGAAAGTTTCCAAAACACTTAATGCCGAAAACTGTTGAATATCAAGTTTTCGAAACACTCATCAGCGAAAACTGATTAACAAAAAAATCATTTTTTCGAAACACTCATTGGCGAAAACTGATGAATATCAAGTTTTCGAAACACTCACCGGCGGAAACTGATTAACAAGAAAATCAAGTTTTCGAAACACCTCATTGGCGAATTCTGATGAAGATCATGTTTTCGAAACACTCACCGGCGAAATGAATATCAAGTTTTCGAAACACTCATGGGCGAAAACTGATTAACAAGAAAATCAAGTTTTCGAAACACTCATTGGCGAAAATAGATGAATATCAAGTTTTCGAAACACTCACCGGCGAAAATTGATTAACAAGAAAATCAACATTTCGAAACACTAATTGGCCAAAACTGATGAATATCAAGTTTTCGAAACACTCACCGGCGAAAACTGATTAACAAGTAAATCAAGTTTTCCAAACACCCCTTGGCGAAAACTGATAAATATCAAGTTTCCGAAACACTCACCGGCGAAAAGTCATGAATATCAAATCTTCGAAACACTCATCGGCAAAAACTTATTAACAAGAAAATCAAGCTTTCGAAACACTCAATGGCGAAAACTAATGAATATCAAGTTTTCGAAACACTCATCCGCGAAAACGGATTAACAAGAAACTCAAGTTTTTGAAACACTCATTGGCGAAAACTGATGAATACCAAGTTTTCCAAACACTCATCGGCGAAAACTGATTAACAAGAAAATCAAGTTTTCGAAACACTCATCGGCGAAAACTGATTAACAAGAAAATCAAGTTTTCGAAACACTCATTGGCGAAAACTGATGAATATCAAGTTTTTGAAACACTCACCGGCGAAAACTGATTATCAAGAAAATCAAGTTTTCGAAACACTCATTGGCCAAAACTGATGAATACCAAGTTCTCGAGGCCCTCACCGACGAAAACTGATTAACAAGAAAATCAAGTTTTCGAAACACTCATTGGCGAAAACTGATGAATATCAAGTTTTCGAAACACTCATCGGCGAAAAGTGATTAACAATAGAATCATGTTTTTGAAATACTCATTGGGGAAAACTAATGAATATCAAGTTTTCGAAACACTCATCGGCGAAAACTGATTAACAAGAAAATCAAATTTTTGAAACACTTATTGGCGAAAACTGATGAATATCAAGTTTTCAAAATACTTACCGACAAAAATTGATTAACAAGAAAATCAAGTTTTTGTAACACTCATTAGCGAAAACTGATTAACAAGAAAATCAAGTTTTCGAAACACTCATTGGCGAAAACTGATTAACAAGAAAATCTAAATTTTAAAACACTCATCGGCGAAAACTGATGAATATCATGTTTCCGAAACACTCACCGGCGAAAACTGATTAACAAGAAAAACAAGATTTTGAAACCCTAATTGGTGAAAACTGATGAATATCAAGTTTTCGAAACACTCACCGGCGAAAACTGATTGACAAGAAAATCAAGTTTTCGAAACACTCATTGGCGAAAACTAATGAATATCAAGTTTTCGATACACTCACCGGTGAGAACTTATGAATATCAAGTTTTCGAAACACTCATCGGGGAAAACTAATTAGCAACAAAATCAAGTTTTTGAAACACTCATTGGTGAAAACTGATGAATATCAAGTTTTTGAAACACTCATCGGCGAAAACTGACGAATATCAAGTTTTTGAAACACTCATTGGCGAAAACGGATTAACAAGAAAATCAAGTTTTCGAAACACTCATTGGCGAAAACTGATGAATATCAAGTTTTTGAAACACTCACCAACGAAAACTAATTAACAAGAAAATCAAGTTTTCGAAACACTCATTAGCAAAAACTGATGAACATCAACTTTTCGGACAGTCATTGGCGAAAACTGATGAATATCATGTATTCGGAACACTCACCGGCGAAAACAGAACAACAAGAAAATCAAGTTTTCGAAACACTCATTGGTGAAAACTGATGAATATTCAGTTTCCGAAACACTCACCGACGAAAACTGATGAATGTCAAGTTTTCGAAACACTCATCGGCGAAAACTGATTAACAAGAAAAACAAGTTTTCGAATCACTCATTGGCGAAAACTGATGAATATCACAATTTCAAAACACTAATCGTTGAAAACCGATGAATATGAAGTTTTCGAAACACTCATCGGCGAAAACTGATTAACAAGAAAATCAAGTTTTCGAAACACCCATTAGTGAAAATTGATGAATATCAAGTTTTCGAAACACTCATCAACAAAAACTGATTAACAAGAAAATCAGGTTTTTGAAACACTCATTGGCAAAAACTGATGAATATCAAGTTTTCGAAACACTCATCGGTGAAAACTGATCAATATCAAGTTTTCGAAAAACTCATTGGTGAAAACAGATTAAGAAGAAAATCAGGTTTTCAAAACACTCATTGGCGAAAACTGATGAATATCAAGTATCCGAAACACTCATCGGCGAAAACTGATTAAAAAGAAAATCAAGTTTTCGAAACACTCATTGGCGAAAACAAATGAATATCAAATTTTTGAAACATCGGCGAAAACTGATTAACAAGAAAATCAAGTTTTCGAAACACTCATTGGCGAAAACTGATGAATATCAAGTTTTCGAAACACTCATCGGCAAAAACTGATTAACAAGAAAATCAAGTTTTTGAAACACTCATTGGCGAAAACTGATGAATATCAAGTGTTCGAAACACTCACTGGCGAAAACTGATTAACAAGAAAATCAAGTTTTCGAAACACTCATTAGCGAAAGCTGATGAATATCAAGGTTCCGAAACACTTACTGGCGAAAACTGATGAATATCAGGATTTTGTAACACACATCAACGAAAACTGAACAACAAGAAAACCAAGTTTTCGAAACACTCATTGGCGAAAACTGATAAATATCAAGTCTTCGAAACCCACATCGACGAAAATTAATTAACAAGAAAATCATGGTTTCGAAACACTCACCGACAAAAACAGATGAATATCAAGTTTTCGAAACACTCATTGGCGAAAACTGATTAACAAGAAAATTAAGTTTTCGAAACACTCATTGGCAAAAACTGATGAATATCAAGTTTCCGACACACTCATCAGCGAAAACTGATTAACAAGAAAATCAAGTTTTCGAAACACTCATTGGCGAAAACTGAAGAATATCAAGTTTCTGAAACACTCATCGGCGAAAATTGATTAACAAGTAAATCAAGTTTTTGAAACACTCATTGGCGAAAACTGATGAATATCAAGTTTTCGAAACAATCACCGGCAAAAACTGATTAACAAGAAAATCAAGTTTTTGAAACACTCATTGGCGAAAACTGATGAATATCAAGTTTCCGAAACACTCATCTGCAAAAACTGATTAACCAAAAAATTAAGTTTTCGAAACACTCATTGGCGAAAACTGATGAATATCATGTTTCGGAAACACTAATCGGCGAAAACTGATGAATATCATGTTTTCGACACACTCGTCGGTAAAAACTGATTAACAAGAAAATCAAGTTTTTGAAACACTCATTGTCGAAAACTTATGAATATCATGTTTGTGAAACACTCATTGGCGAAAACTGATGAATATCAAGATTCCGAAACACTAATCGGTGAAAACTGATGAATACCAAGTTTTCAAAACACTCATCGGCGAAAGCTGATTAACAAGAAAATCAAGTTTCCGACACACTCACCGGCGAAAACTGATGAATATCAAGTTTTCGAAACACTCATCGGCGAAAACTAATGAACAAGAAAATCAAGTTTTCGAAACACACATTGGTGAAAACTATTGATTATCATGTTTTCGAAACACTTATCGGCGAAAACTTATTAAGAAGAAAATCATGTGTTTGAAACACTTATTGGCGAAAACTGACAAATATGAATTTTTCGAAACATTCACCGGCGAAAACTGATTAACAAGAAAATCAAGGTTCCGAAACAGTAACCGGCTAAAATTGATGAACAAGAAAATCATGTTTTCGAAACACTAGTCGGCGAAAATTGATGGGTATCAAGTTTTCGAAACACTCACTGGCGAAAACTGATTAACAAGGAAATCAAGTTTACGAAACCCTCAGTGGCGAAAACTAATGAATATCATGTTTTCGAAACAAGCATCAGCGAAAACTAATTAACAAGGAAATCAAGTTTTCGAAACACTCATTGGCGAAAACTAATGAATATCAAGTTTTCGATATACTCATTGGCGAAAACTGATTAACAAGAAAATCATGTTTTTGAAAAACTCATTGACGAAAATTGATGACTATGATGTTTTCAAAACACTCATCTGCAAGATCTGATTAACAAGAAAATTAAGCTTTTAAAACACTCATTGGCGAAAACTGAGGATTATCACATTTTTGTAACACTCATCGGCGAAAACTGATTAACAAGAAAATCAAGTTTTCGAAACACTCATTGGTGAATATCAAGTTTTCGAAACACTCGCCGGCGAAAGCTGATGAATATGAAGTTTTCGAAACACTCACTGGCGTAAACTGATGAATATCAAGTTTTCGGAACACCCATTGGCAAAAACTAATCAATATCAAGTTTTCGAAACACTCATCGCCGAAAACTGATTAACAAGAAAAACAAGTTTCCGAAACACTCATTGGCGAAAACTGATGAATAAAAAGATTTTGAAACACTAATCGGTGAAAACTAATGAATATCAAGTTTTCGAGACACTCATCGGCAGAAACGGATTAACAACAAAATAAAGTTTTCGAAACACTCATTGGCAAAAACTAATGAATATCAAGTTTTCGAAACACTCATCGGCGAAAACTGATTAACAAGAAAATCAAGTTTTCGAAACACTCATTGGCAAAATCTGATGAATATCAAGTTTTCTAAACACTCATCGGCGAAAACTGATTAACAAGAAAATCAAGTCTTCGAAACACTCATTGGCGAAAACTGAAGAATATCAAGTTTTTGAAACACTCACCGGCGAAAACTGATTAACAAGTAAATGATGTTTTTGAAACACTCATGGGCGAAAATTAGTGAATATCAAGTTTTCGAAACACTAATTGGCGAAAACTGAATAACAAGAAAATCAAGTTTTCAAAACACTCATTGGCGAAAACTGATGAATATCAAGTTTTCAAAACACTTACCAGCGAAAATTGATTAACATGAAAATCAAGTTTTCGAAACACTCATTGGCGAAAACTGATGAATATCATGTTTCCGAAACACTCACCGGCGAAAACTTATTAACAAGAAAATCATGTTTTCAAAACACTCATTGGAGAAAACTGATGAATATCAAGTTTTCGAAACACTCACAGGCGAAAACTGATCAACAAAAAAATCATTTTTTTGAAACACTCATTGGCGAAAACTGATCAATATCAAGTTTTCCAAACACTCACCGGCGAAAACTGATCAACAAGAATATCAAGTTTTTGAAACACCTCATTGGCGAATTCTGATGACGATCATGTTTCCGAAACACTCACCGGCGAAAACTGATGAATATCAAGTTTTCGAAACACTCATGGGCGAAAACTGATTAACAAGAAAATCAAGTTTTCGAAACACTCATTGGCGAAAATAGATGAATATCAAGTTTTCGAAACACTCACTGGCGAAAACTGATTAACAAGAAAATCATGATTTCGAAACACTAATTGGCGAAAACTGATGAATATCAAGTTTTCAAAACACTCACCGGCGAAAACTGATTAACAAGTAAATCAAGTTTTCCAAATACTCATTGGCGAAAACTGATAAATATCAAGTTTCCGAAACACTCACCGGCGAAAAGTCATGAATATCAAATCTTCGAAACACTCATCGGCGAAAACTGATTTACAAGAAAATCCAGTTTTCGAAACACTCATTGGCGAAAACTGATGAATATCATGTTTTCGAAACACTTATCAGCGAAAACTGATTAAAAAGAAAATCATGTTTTCGAAACACTCATTGGCGAAAACTAATGAATATCAAGTTTTCGAAACACTCATTAGCGAAAACTGAATAACAAGAAAATCAAGTTTTCGAAACACTCATTGGCGAAAACTGATGAATCTCAAGGTTTAGAAACATTGACCGATAAAAACTGATTAACAAGAAAATCAAGATTTCGAAACACTCATTGGCGAAAACTGATTAAGAAGAAAATCAAGTTTTCGAAACACTCATTGGTGAAAACTGATGAATATCAAGTTTTCGAAACACTCATCGGCGAAAAGTGATTAACAAGAGAATCATGTTTTTGAAACACTCATTGGGAAAATTGATGAGTATCAAGTTTTTGAAACACTCACCGGCGAAAACTGATAAACAAGAAAATCAAGTTTTCGAAACACACATTGGCGAAAACTGATGAATATCAAGTTTTCGAAACACTCATCGGCGAAAACTAATTAAGAAGAAAATCAAGTTTTCGAAACACTCATCGGCAAAAACTAATTAACAAGAAAATCAAGTTTTCGAAACACTCATTGACGAAAAGTTATTAATAAGAATATGAAGTTTTCGAAACACTCATTGGCAAAAACTGATGAATATCAAGTTTTCAAAACACTCATCGGCGAAAATTGATTAATAGGAAAATCAAGTTTTCGAAACACTCATAGGCGAAAACTGATGAATATCAAGTTTTCGAAACACTCATCGATAAAAATAGATTAACAAGAATATCATGTTTTCGAAACACTCATCGGCAAAAACTGAAGAATATCAAGTTTCCGAAACACTCACCGGCGAAAACTGATGAATATCAAGTTTTTGAAACACTCATCGGGGAAAACTAATTAGCAACAAAATCAAGTTTTCGAAATACTCATTGGCGAAAATTGATGAATATCAATTTTTCGAAACACTCACTGGCGAAAACTGATAAATATCATGTTTTCGACACAATCACCGGCGAGAACTGATGAATATCAAGTTTTCGAAACACTCATCAGCGAAAATTGATTAACAAGAAAATCAAGTTTTCGAAACACTCATTGGCGAAACTTGATGAATATCAAGTTTTCGAAACACTCATCGGCGAAAACTGATTAACAAGAAAATCAAATTTTCCAAACACTCATTTGAGAAAACTGATGAATATCAAGTTTTCGAAACACTCATCGGCGAAAACTGATTAACAAGAAAATCAAGTTTTAGAAACACTCATCGATGAAAATTGACTAACAGGATAATCAAGTTTTCAAAACACTCACTGGTGAAAACTAATGAATAACAAGTTTCCGAAACACTCATCGGCGAAAACTGATTAACAAGAAAATCAAGTTTACGAAATCCTCAGTGGCGAAAACTAATGAATATCAAGTTTTCGAAACACTCATCAGCGAAAACTAATTAACAAGGAAATCAAGTTTTCGAAACACTCATTGGCGAAAACTAATGAATATCATGTTTTCGAAATACTCACCGGATAAAACTGATTAACAAGAAAATCAATTTTTCGAGACACGCATTGGTGAAACTTGATGAATATCAAGTTTTCGAAACACTCATCGGCGAAAACTGATTAACAAGAAAATTAAGTTTTCGAAACACTCATTGGCGAAAACTGATGAATATCAAGTTTTCGAAACACTCGCCGGGAAAAATTGATTAACAAGAAAATTAAGTTTTTGAAACACTCATTCGCGAAAACTGGTGAATATCAAGTTTTCGAAACACTCGCCGGCGAAAGCTGATGAATACCATGTTTTTGAAACACTCATCAGCGAAAACTAATAAACAAGAAAATCAGGTTTTCGAAACAGTCAATGGCGAAAACTAATGAATATCAAGTTTTCGAAACACTCATTGGCGAAAAGTAATTAACAAGAAAATCATGTTTTTGAAACAATCATTGGCGAAAACTGATGAATATCAAGTTTTCGAAACACTCATCGGGGAAAACTGATTAGCAAGAAAATCAAGTTTCCGAAACACTCATTGGCGAAAACTAATTAACAAGAACATGAAGTTACCGAAACACTCATTCGCGAAAAGTGATGAATATCAAATTTTCGAAAAACTCATCGGCGAAAACAGTTTAACAAGAAAATCAAGTATTCGAAACACTCATTGGCAAAAACAGATTAACAAGATAATCAAGTTTTCGAAGCACTCATTGGCAAAAACTGATTGACAAGAAAATCAAGTTTTTGAAATACTCATTCGCAAAAACTGAAGAATATCAAGTTTCCGAAACACTCATCGGCGAAAACTGATGAATATCAAGTTTTCGAAACACTCATCGGTAAAAACTGATTAACAAGAAAATCATGTTTTCGAAACACTCATTGGCGAAAACTGATGAATATCAAGTTTTCAAAACACTCATCGGCGAAAACTGATTAACAAGAAAATCAAGTTTTCGAAACACTCATTGGCGAAAACTGAAGAATATCATGTTTCTGAAACACTCATCGGCGAAAATTGATGAATATCATGTTTTCAAAACACTCATCGGCAAAAGCTAATCAATATCTAGTTTCCGAAATACTCTTCGGCAAAAACAAATTAACGAGAAAATCAAGTTATCGAAACACTCATTGGCGAAAACTGATGAATATCAAGTTTTCGAAACACTCACCGGCGGAAATTGATTAACAAGAATATCTATTATTGAAAATAGATCCACATGCAGTATAATACCATGGTGGCCTATCCTAGGCAAGCAAATCCACGGCCAGTGTCGCTTCAGGATATAGATATAGGAAAACACACATAAAATATATAACCTGTGTACTGGCTACACATCCGAAGATGCTGCCTATCCTATTCACATGCAATAGATATATGTGTCGCTTCAGGATATAGATATAGGTAAATTTTACCTGTAACGCAGTAAAATAAATCCTGATCTTTAAGGTGTGTGAAGCTGACAGTTCTAGATTTAGTGATACATTATAGTTGGGTACGTCTACCCTTTACTTTACGATACAATAATAAAGTAAATTAAATTACAATTACAATTTATTCACCCACATGAACAAGTTGTGGGTCTTGGAAAAGTGTTGCTCAACCCTCGTTCCACCGAGACTTCTTCCACCTATACTTAACATGTCTCTGTGTAGTAAAAATGAGGTGTGAATCTTGACCACGCGACTCAGTGAGGACTCTTCCATCCCTAGCCCAAGGCGGGTACCTTACCGCTGGGACTGGGAGACATACACAACCAGATGCACAAACAACTAGTTACTGTGAGTTAGCATGCATTCTTTGTGATCACACAATAACAGAAATTTCACCCAAACACTCACATGCATTTACCAGATATAAGCATGCAGTAGTTTAATTCACATCATCACTCAACAAGTAAACATATAACATATAATGCCGGCTTTTACTTACCGGTCTTCTCACGTTCAACATGTTTGAATCAACCAAGACGTTGTGGTGACGTAATCCTGTACGTCACTACTACGCTGCACAATCAGAAATCATATGCAAACACAAACAATTTGTATATACACACAGATACTATAACATACATCTACTTAATCTCCCCAACTCTGGGGTTTCTACTAGCCACTACGTGGCTTTCCCACTTTGAACCTGTGCACTTGGGTTGTTGGCCACCATGTGGCAAAGCATACTTAACCCATTCACTTGGGTACTAGTCACCTCGTGATAATTCTGTTAATCAAACAATACTTAACCCCTTCACTTGGGTACTAGTCACCTTGTGACAATTCTATTAATCAAACACAATCAACTTCTATCTATCAAACAACCGATACGTAGCCACCACGTGGCACGTAGTCACCTTGAGCCCACTCGTCCATTACCCAACCAGGCCACATGGCGGGCACGACACGACGTCTCGAAGCATGGCCACTGACACACCCTGGACCAACTTCACAGGATGATTTCTCTTTTACTAGGCTAGGCTCACGGTTCACCCGTAGGTTCCTCCCGTGTCTCCTTACCTTAGTCTCACATATTAATAGAATTCTTTGTAACTTTCCCGAAGGATCAACAATTCTTCTCCTTATTAATATGTACAAATATTCTCAACAGGATATAACTCATATACCCGTCCAGATGCACTCTCTGAGCCTCAAGCTATCGTCATAGCAATACAAATCCTTTCTGACCCTATTGCCAGGATAGGGCAATGACCATCGTCATGGTGATTATAAATCTGAGGTCTCAAGTGCCATCTGACGTTGTTCTAGTCGATGTCTCACATCGCTAGCATAACCAAAACTGAAACCCACCAAAAACTCCATTTGCATGATTTTAATTTAAGTTACCGTCGTGACGAGTTTTCAAAATAAAGTTTAGCCCTTCCGTACAAGGACTCTTGCCATTGTCCTGGAAAAGATTTAATAAAATACTCATCATGCCTCCGGAGTGTATGAGTTGGATTTGTAACACACCAATCATAACAAACAATTATACTCTACTCCTATGTCTTCCTATCCAAGCTACTTTGCACAAACTATTTTCTAGTTCTTTCATTCTTTTAGCATTCTATACCTCTAGCTAACACATGTCAGGCAAGCAGAGAATATGCATACTCATGTAATCCACATAAGCATACAACCCTAGGAGCAGAGATGAAGGAGCCCTCACCTTGGTCACTTTACATAACATTCCCTTTGAGCACTCCTGTCTCCAAGGAAGCACTTGAGTCCTATCACATACAACCAATTCAATCCATATCAATTTTCATACATCAACTTCTATTTCACCACATAAGTCCTATCACATATAATCATTTCCACCATATTCTAAATTCATAATTACATAGCAACTTAAAACTACATTCAAGGCTAACTCAAAACCCCTTATTAAGCTAAGGTCATCATTTAGAGTTCTTTTTAATTTAAAAACAATTTATGCTTAAGTAAACAAGTCTTGCCACTTGCTCACTCTCCAAGCTCCTTCAATGAAGGATTTTGCCAAATATGGAAACTCCTCATTTTCACCATGGGTCCACACATAAAAAAAAATCCAACCATTTGGCAATATCTCATTTCATTTAAAAAGTGTAAGCAATTCATTTGGAACCCAAACAAACAAACAATTTTTTTATCTAGGATTTTGTTTGATCTTTGAAATGACACTTAAAATTTGGTTAAACTCATTTTAGTTGAAGGAAAAGGAACCATTCAAATTAAGGAAGAAATAACAACTTTTCAGAAACTAGAAACTTGGTAGTGTGTAAAACAGAACCGCTAACTTTCGACAAACTTCCCAGAAACTCATAGCGTTGGACTTTTTAGTAGATATACAACTTAGAAAGCTTAGGATGTTAGCTTTCATATGGCTTTGGAATCACTCAAATCCATTAAGTAACGAATTCAGAAAACACATTTAAACAGAGCAAGATCAGATTCAAAACAGCATGCAACATTTGGCAAGCTTCATTGAAATTGTCATATCTCCTTCCATACTTAACGAAATTATTTGATTCTTCTTTGTAAATCAAGCTTAGAGATAAAATATTCTAATTATCAATTCATTACAGAAAGGATTTGAGCCATTTAAGAGCAGTAATTTAAAAACTGTAGCCAATCATACAAATATTTCGCATCAGTTTAGAAAACAGAACTGCTGACTTTCGAGGCAATTTCCAGAAGATCTAACCGTTGGAATATTTTGGAAAAATACAATTTAAAAAGCTTAGGCTTTTAGCTTTCATATGGATTTGGAATCATGCCAATCCATTAAGAAACGATTTCCGAAAACACGTTTAAACAGAACAATGTCAGATTCCAAAACTCAGTTTTTGACAAAAACATGTTCCACGAATTTCGTGTGTCTTATACCATCAAAGATTGTTGTTTTTAGAAGAACATGATGAACAAACTCAAACACTAAACTCAAATCTCTAACCCAGCAAAATCTCAGCACAACCAACAATTAAAACATCCAATAGAAATGTTCATAACATCAAGAATGCAAAGTTTGAGCCTCCATTGTTCATAAAATCAAGAAATGGTGAGGATGAGAAAAATTATAGATGGAGGAGATTACTAAACCTACCTCAAGAGAGTAAAACAAGATGAAGAGAAGGTTGGGGGCGGCTTCCTAATCCTTGCTCCGGCTCGTCGAATTCCAGCGTGTAAGAATATGGGTCAGTCCACCCTTGGTGGATCGGACCCAAGCCCAATTGATGTTGGGGCAAATATGTAAATAAGATATAAATGTGCGTTATGGAGTGTAATTTACTCCATAAGTTTATTTAATTTAAAACTGAGCCAGTTACGTTATATGAAAACGTGATAGAGAGAAGTGAGACACATTCATTTTCACACACAAGTCTGACAAGTTAAAACCAACTCTCTCTTCTACTCTCAACTCTCTGTCATTCTCACTTTCGGTGCATTTGCTGTGTATCTTACTCGGAGTCCCTACTCGGTGACCGGAGTGCACGTGGGTACCTGACATCGGAGTCGGAGTTGGATTCTGAAAAGGTACGCCCGGTTTCTTTACAGTGGCATCAGAGCCAGGTTCATTCCGCTGCGAAAATGATATGTTTGCAATAACATGATTCTCACATTGCTTGTATGCCATACCCCATGAACATATATATGTATGTATGAATACACAGTATATTGCTTTTTTTGAAATTGAAAAATTATGCTTCGCAATTTGTTTCATTGTATAGAGGGTGAAACAACGAAAACATACATATAAAATTTACGCAAAACGGACTTCGAATGACAGAGTAATTGTAAATCGAAGTTTTGGGTTCCTAATTTAGGTTACCGAAACTTAAAGGTTTAGGCTACGAAATTGCTCCCATTGCGTAGAGCACGAAAAATCGTGCGAAATCGACATAAAATTTGTAGAAAACGGAGTTCAGACGGTTGAGATATTGACGTCCGAAGTTTTTCGGCGAGCTACACCATTTCCGGTCGCCGGATTCTGGAAAACGGAGGTTGAAGGTTGAAGATGACGGTTAGCGACAGTTTTGGAAACTGCTGCTACAAAACCGTCACTAAAACCGTTTTCTTGGCGCGACAGTTCAAAAAACCGCCGCCTAAAATCAAATTTTGAAAATACAAAAAAAAAATCGGACCTGACCCGGAAAAAAAAAGAAGTTTTTTTTGGGCTTAAAAAAAAAGGGGCCATTTTTTTGTGTCTATTTTATTATTTAAAACTTCTTGCGGTCATAATGGGTTCGCTTTAGATCCGATTGAGGCGCGGTTTATTTCTAAAAATCCGTAAAATCGAGAGCTTTAATTTGATATATAATGTGACTACATTTGAGGTTATTTGGGATCTTATTTTATGTTTTAAAGTGCTTTTCTGGTATATTTTTTATGTAAAAAAAAATTCCAGAAAATTCAAAATAATTTTTTAATTATTTTGTTCTAGGTAAATTGAGGCTAATGGCTTCTAATAGCACTGAAAACACCGATTATAGTGCGTTGGAATACTCATACCTAGATGAGGCAGTTCCTGAATACGTACCTATGGATGATGATCCCGAGGAGGATCCGGAGGAAGATCCCGAGGAGGACCTTGAAGAAGATCCCGAGGAGGATCCTAAAGAGGATCCGGAGGAAGATCCAGACGAGGAACCTATGGAGGATCCTCAACTAGAACCGGAGGAGTTGATGATTTCTGGACCAACGTCGGAAACACTATTTCCTATCAAACCCCTCCACGTGGATTCTCAATTATTTTTTAACGACCCACTTAATCAAATCCGGGTAGAAGAAACCAAAGTAGAGGAAGGCGAAGAAGTCAATCAACCTTTAACCCTTGAATTAGCTATGAATATAGCTGAGAGGGATGCAACAAGGCCAACAGACGTAAAAGAAATTAATAGTGTATTCGTCAGCTACGTCCAAAACATGACCGATGAGGAAAACACTATATTTTACCTTAGAGTCATATTAGAATACATAAGAGCGACAATACTTAGAAAGAAACTAGGCAGCCGCATCCCAAGCAGACTTCACAGGTTAATAGCAATCAGAGAAGCAATGACAAGACGATTTTTTTCAGAGAAAGAGAAAATCTATTATGAAAACTTAATGCTTGAGTCATTTAAGTATTTGTGTTCGCATTTGTAAAGATACAATGTTTTCTTTTTGATATCATTATTGAACATGATTCATGCATTATAAATTTTTTGGTGAACATTTTAATTTTATTTAATGGCGTTATTTAAAATTACTTGTTCTATGATTAAATGTATGAATATATATATACTTGTTATAAGTGGGAGCTTTTAGAAGATGAAACTTCTAAGAGTCATAATTCAATTTAAGGCACTTATATAGAATTCTTGATAGAATATCATGATCATTGCTTGTATCTGTGTGATGGGAGATACAAACGTATGCTCTTGATCATGGATGTTGCAATGTCATCATTTTTTGATCAAGAATAATATAAGTGCATGACATTGTATACTTATCAGTGCTATATACATTATAAATGTTCTATGGTATGTATCTCTGGTAGAGAGAACGTAAAATAATGTGGGATCAGTTTGTCACAGAACTGAAAAGTGAAACAAAGAACATTATTAAGAAACCAAAACAAGGGGGAATAACTTTACGGGGACAACTGTGATATCTGAGATTGTAAAATACAACACATCTTGAAGGAACAAGATGTTATTGGGCCTCTCACAAATGTTTGGTCGAACATGAAACTGAAAACATGGGCCAACATAAGAGAGACCACAAGTCCTACCAAACTTGGAACAAGAAAAATAGCATAGTAAGGATAATACTACTGAGTGTCCTGGCTAATAACTTATTGTGGAAATTTTGAGATGCACACAACTCCACAAGCTGTGTGAATAGCTTTAAGGAATAAGTTTGAGGTATTTCTACCACCAAACTTATGAGGTTGCCGATTAAGTTCGACTCCAAAAAGCTTAAGCTAAGCACTCTTATAAAGCATTATCCGAGAGAGATGGCCAATATGATCAGGGAACTGAAGGAAGCTGGACAATTTCTTTTGTTTGATGAACAACAAGTGTAGGTTGTCATCAGATAGCTCCCTAGAAGTTGGGAGCATATGAAGGTGAATCAAACCCATAATAAAGACATTGTTACTTATAACAATATAGTTGAGCACTTAGAGTTGGAGGTGAACGCTTGGAGGCTTACAAAACTTTTGGACAAGTTTATTACACTGTGAATGCTAGCACTTCCCGTTCGATGCTTGTTATATTAAAGGGCAAAAAGTTTCATGCTAAAGGGAAGAAGGGCGTTCCTAAACCCAAATAGGGAAATAAACAATTCAAAAGGAAAAGAAACAAAGGCTGGAAGAAGAAGTTAGACCTAAAGGGGGTCAAATGCTTCGCCTGCCAGAATTTAGGCCACTTCGCATATGACTGTTCAAAACAGACTAAGGGCGAAACAGTATTAGTGAATTATGTGAATTCACATGTTTCTCGTACTGTTTTTTTTTACAGACTTTGTTTCTTCTTCTTGGATTATTGACTCAGAATCCATGGACCACATAACATAGGATCGAGGATCCTTTAATGAGTACCATCGATTGTCATATCAAAGCATATGGTTTTACGTTGGAAACAACACGACAATCGAGGTCAAAGGTTTTAAGCACCTGTAAATTACTCTACGTGGTGAAAAGAACTTCATACTCCATTGCGTGCTTTATGCTCTTGACATCCGACGAGACTTGTTTTATGTCATATGTCTTTTAAAATTTGGGTTTCATGTGAACCTTCATAAAGTTACAGAGAATTTTAGCAACTTTGTCCTTTATGGTTCCACTTTCTTGTTTACAAACGTTCTTTGTTTTTGATAATTATTGGTGAATGCTTTGCTATTTATTCGAGAAATGTTGAAATTAACTCCTGGCATGCTAGACTAGGACACATTAATCAACATGAAATGATCAAATAAACCAAAGAACGGTTGTTAGGTGTCATTCCAAATATGGAAATGTCACTATGAGAAAATTGTCTAGCTGATTAAGGCAATGCGAAAGCCTATAATTAGAGATCCATTGCAATTATTCTATTCCGATATACGCGGTCTAATGAATATGAGGGAAAAACACAGAGCGGGGTATTTTATTACCTTTATAAATGATTATTCACGATAAGGTCATGTCTATTTGAATTCGTATATGTTTGAAGTTTTTTTTGGGGCTTCAGATGATACCTAAAAGAGGTAAAAAATCAAATAGACAATGAGATTGAAATATTATGCGTTGATCGAGGTAGTGCATATTTGTCTAAGCGATTTAGACTGCTCTACGAAGAAAAGGAATAATTATGCAACTAACAATCCCTGGCACTCCATAATTAATAGAGTTGCCGAAAGAAGAAATAGAACTCTTCTAGACATGGTTAAGTCTATGATAAGTCAAGCAAACCTGCCAATTTTCTATTGAGGTGATGCTTTACTGACAGAAACCTTCATATTTAACCATGTACCCTCAAAATCAGTCACTTTCGCACCCTCTTGAGTTACGGAAGAAACGCAAACCAGATCTAAGTATTTTAAGACCTGGGGATCGGCTGTGTATATCCATGACAATTCTCATAAGTAAGAGAAACTGGGTCCTAGAAGAAAGAAATGTATCTTTCTAAGGTACTCAGATCAACAAAGGGACATGTTTGCATAGGTGAAAACAAAGATAGAATGGTGACTGAGATAGAAAAGATGCAACGTCTTTGAGACTGAATTTCTTAGTAGAGGAAATGTTGACCGCACTGTTTCATTTTATGAGACAGAAGAATAAGATAGTGTAGAACAAATTGACATACTAGAAGCGTCTAGGTGTGTCAATCTGAGTGGGAGAGAAGAAAGGTAAACATTGAGACCTTGAACAAAGAAAGAAACATAAGCAAATTACTCTAGCCAGAAGGAGTGATAGGGAAAGTGTTCCCAGAAGACGCTTTCAAATAGAAAGCAAATCTTTCTTAGTTGTTCCAGATGAGAATATGGGCCCAGTTCTGTACGAATATCCTTGTTAAGTCCTGCCGAGGAAGAATGGAAGATAGCAATGGAAGAAGAAATGGACTCAATGGAAAAAGAACAAAGTTTGGGTGTTAGTTGATCTACCAAAAGGGCGTAAAGCCATTGGGAACAAATGGGTTCTCAAAATTAAAAGAAAAGTTGATGGATCAATTGACATATATAAGGCTAGGTTAGTAGCAAAAGGTTACACACAACAGGAAGGCATAAATTACGATGACACGTTCTCGCCTGTTGTGCGTTTTAACTCCATTAGACTTATTCTGGCAATAGTAATTAGTTTTGACCTAGAATTACATCAGATGGATGTAAAAACCGCATTTTTGAATGGTAATCTGGATGAAGAAATCTATATGGAACAACCATTAGGTTTCATTGAAAAAGGAAAAGAGTCAAAAGCTTGTAAACTTAAAAGATCCATTTATGGATTAAAACAATCATCCAGACAGCGGTATTTGAGGTTTCACAAAGCAGTAACCTCATATGACTTCCAAATGATAGAGGAAGACCACTGCGTCTACATCAAGTGGTTTGAGGGTAATTTTGTTATTTTATCCTTATATGTAGACGATATACTATTGGCTGGTAATAGTCTAGGTTCTGTAACAACCATAAAAGAATGGCTTTCATCGAACTTTGAGATGAAAGACATGGGTGAAGCAGAGTACATACTTGGAGTTAAAATCCAAAGAAATCGTTCGAAAAGAATCTTGTCTCTTTCACAAGAGAATTACATCAACAAGATTCTTGAGCGATTTAACATGAAGAATTGCACACCTATGAGCACTCCTATAGCTACTGGATTAGCCTTGAGTCTTGACATGTGTCCCAAAACCGAATCAGACAAAAAGAAAATGGAAAGAGTTCCATATGCCAGTGCAGTTGGCAGTCTGATGTACACAATGATGTGTAGAAGACCAGATATCTGTAATATAATGAGACTGGTAGCTATATTCCAGTCTAACCCTAGAGAAAATATTAGAAAGTTGTGAAGAGGATCTTGAGATACTTAAAGGGCACTTCCAATCATGCATTGTGCTGCGGAGAAAGTGACTCATGCCTTGTTGAGTACTCCGATACTGGCGTAGCGGAGATGAAGAAGAAAGAAGGTCATACCTTCTTATTCAACAATGGTATCATATGCTGGAGCAGCATGAAGAAAATGTGCATTGCCTTACATGCAATATAATTGAGTTTGTGGCATGCACTGAATAGGTACAAGAGGCTTTATGTCTAGAGAGACTTATAGAACATCATGAAATTGGAAATGAAAGTAACAATATGGTGTTTTTATCCTGTGACAATATTGTAGCCATAGCCCATACCAAAGATCCTAAGTATCACAACAAGACCAAGCATGTTGGCATCAAATATAATTTTTTAAGAGATTATATAACAAAAAAAAAATTGTTGTTGTACAATACACTTCAACAAATGTATGATAACATACCCCCTGATAAAGCCAATAGGCTAAAAGTTTTTTGAAGAACATATGCAAGCCATTGGCATGCATAAAGTGTAATATACAGACATTATAAAATGTGTTTTATAATTATCTGTCATCACTTTATGTGTTTGTTTAGTAGTATACAATGTCTAGTATGTCGTACAGGTTGAAAGGTTGGCTCTCTCACACGGGCAACCGCCTTTGACACTCAAGTGGAGTGTGCAAAGATGAGACATTGTGTTCACCAGTAAAGCAGCCAAGAGTGCTGATATGGTAGAGAAGAAACACAAAATATATGTCGCCTTGATTAACGTGTAGCAAGTCAAGATGAGATCCACATAAAATAAAGCTGGATCGAAGTTTGGAATCCCACTTTCAAAATACCTGTAGTCAGATAACAAACTCTTCAACGTCGACGTCGTAAATGAAAGTAGAGTTGAAGAATTTGGGCCTAGATACTGGGTGTACCTAGACTTAAGTCTGTACGATGTTAAGATAAGAATAAAACGACATATGCTCTTATAATAAAAGAGTAACACCGTAGCATGTGTTTCATACCACATATACTGAGAGAACCGCAAGAGGGAAGCAAGTGAAAGATCCCTGCTTCATTGCTCTGTGAGTCCCAGGGAAGAACAATTTTCCCATAGATGTCCTTTGAACTTTGGCAATAACATGGAGATATGTTTTAGTGTCTGCTACTTTAGCATTTCTTCTATGGTCACGATAGATGCGATCTAAAGTACTATGCTAAGAAAGCGACTGATTCATATTAAAGTGTTATTTGGGCGAAAGGAAGGTTAACTGAAATATACACAACTATGCTAGTGTCTGTGACATGTCCCTTATGACATTTTGTTGTCATAAGTGTGGATACTAGACATATGAGGAAGGAAATCTGAATCATACATTGATTTGAGAGGGATTAGTTTTTGCCACATGAAAGTGTATGTAGTTAAATCTAGGACATCTGAGGCATAATTTAAAATTCTAGCTACACGAAGGAGATGGTTACATGTAGTGGTCCTATAAAAAGGATTGCTAGCACAAGTACCTAAGTGAAGACAACATGCCCACGCGGTCACGGCAAAGCACTAAGTATGAAATTGAAAGGAGGCTAAGAGATTTAACCCACGGCATCTAATCCACCAAGTGTGAGTGGGAGATGTAAGGATATGGGTCAGTCCACCCTTGGTGGATCGGACCCAAGCCCAATTGATGTTGGGGCAAATATGTAAATAAGATATAAATGTGGGTTATGAAGTGTAATTTACTCCATAAGTTTATTTAATTTAAAACTGAGCCAGTTACGTTATATGAAAACGTGATAGAGAGAAGTGGGACACATTCATTTTCACACACAAGTCTGACAAGTGAAAACCAACTCTCTCTTCTAATCTCAACTCTCTGCCATTCTCAATTTCGGTGCATTTGCTGTGTATCTTACTCAGAGTCCCTACTCGGTGACCGGAGTGCACGTGGGTACCTGACATCGGAGTTGGAGTCGGATTCTGAAAAGGTACGCCCGGTTTCTTTACCTGGCGAGATTCTCGCCGGATTTGCTCCCTCATCCAAGCCCTAGCTCCCCCTCTCTCACTTCTACCTCTCTCTCCTTTCCTTTCTTTTTCTTTTCTGATTGTGTGTGTAAGTGGCGTGTAAAGGGTGTAAGTGGGGAGAAACAAGTTTTCTCTTCACTTTAGTCCCTCCATCCTCCAACTCTACTTTTTCCTTCGTTTTAGTCCCCGGTTCCTTTTAACTTTAATACTTTTTATTTCTATATATATATATATTTGAAGTTTTAAATTCCTAGCCCCGGAATAAATCCTTCTTTAATCCTCAAAAAAATTTTTTTAAATAAATCATTCTTAAATCCTCAAAATTTTCCGGGGTATTACATTCTTCCCCCCTTTAAGAAATTCGGTCCCCGAATTTCATCTCCTTCGTGGGGTTGTTGGCTTGTTGCCCTTCCTTGGCTCAATTTCATCTATGGTTCCTCTCAACGTGGAAGTTTTACCGTCTTACTCTACCGTTCGTCTTTCTTTCCTAGAGACTCAAGGTCTCTATCTGGTCTCTACATCTTCTTTCTGTGATTGTTTGTATTCTTAGTTTCCTAGTTTCGTAGTTAACCACCCCTCCGCGAGGTGTTAACCGACAGACTCCATCTGTTGTCGTATCCTTCCCCGAGGATATCTAACTTTCCTAGTTTCAATTCACTTTGTGCTACTAATTTCGCAATGGAGTGTCTGGCACGTACCACATGCCATGGTCCAATTTAGTCCTCCGAGGAGTTAACTATTGCCTTCTCTAGTGATACTTACCTTGACTCAATCTGCTTGTCCGACTAGCTACCTTCGTAGTGACCTCTTATATCCGTCTTGGAACACGCCAAGACACTAGCTATTTGCATAGCACACTAGGTCCTATTTCTATATACTCTAACTGACGAAGAACTCCCCTACATCGGAGTCTCCGAACTTAAGTATCCTCTACTACCAAGCAGCTACCCTTCTGCCGATATTCCCCTGATGTATTCATTGTAAACGACTTCTCCAGAAAAGTCCGTTTACATCTTACTACACCATTTACACTACATCTAGACTTACCGCTTTCCCGGCATACACCCTACATAGGTGTTTATACTTTGTGCCATCAATGTACCCAACCCTTCCGAGGTTGTTACACTCACTACCAACTCGATTTACCCTACTCGTGTCGTAACGGAGCTAAATGCCATGACACTAGCACAACTATGTATTTCACTTACCGTTTCTCCACCAAACGGTAAAGGATCTTTCATTTATGACTCGTGTTCCCCTTTCTTTTTCGGACTTCTACACTTACCCTTAGTGGTTTCCATAACCATTTCAGGTTACTCCCTATCGACATCCCATGTCTGACTGACTTAGACTCTTCTCTGACTACTACTTGTAGTCATTTTTGTTTATAATGGAAACTCATCAATTTCCTCCTTACCATCATACTCATTACTTTGCCTCAGGCTCAATTCGGTTTTCACTTCCAAGGACCTCGCTTAACACGACTATGACTATGGATCTATACCATCCTCAGGTTAGTCCACTTAGAGTTGCACATCGTATGCTAACTCTACTCATTGGGTTTCTGTTGGCTTTTACCCCAACTTGGCCCACTCGAACTCCGCAACTCACTTAGATCCTATATTCCTACCTGGAATGTTTGATCCGTTAACTCCAACATGAACATTTTCGTACATGATCTACTCCCCTTAACCAAACGGGATATGCTCCCACGGTTTGACTCTTTCCTTTCTTACGGTGTGGCATATGTTCACGAACATATACCGCCTCTTGCAAGTGTGTTACCCGTTGGGTTCCAATCGCCCCAAACGGTAGCATACCTATTTTACATTTTAGCTCGCATCCCCAGATGCTTACCCGACTCCGTTCCCATATTCACTCTCTTCTTTTCCATTTCGTACCTACGTGGTACTCTTTCTTCGAGTATTTCTCAATACTCGTTACTCACTAAATTCTCCTTCTCGATTAACCGTCCTTACGATTAATTTTCCTTTTCTGGCACCCACATGGCCACTTATATGTTTGGTTTGTCCACTCAGTCTCCACCCATACACGAGCTTCAGACTAACGGATTTACAGTTCACCAACCTGTGGAACTAGCTTACCTAACTATGTCCACTACAATCTGTGTACTATACATGCACTTACGGCAGTAGTTGGTTCTCCACCTCCTACTTGCCTCTTATCCTATGGGGTACTATAGGCTTCCGCTCTTCCCCCTTATGGGACTACTTATCCCTGTCTACTTTCTCTCCCCTCGGGCCTCCACGAGTCCCTTTGGGGTTTATCTCTTATGTTATCTCGTTCGAGAGTTATCTACCGCAATAATCTCTGGACGGTACCCGAAGGTCTATGCCCATTTCCACTTCTAGGCCTACTCCAGTCTAATACTTTCAGGTCCATAATCACCCTATGACCCCTTAATTGGTAACCCTTAGGTTTACCTGTATGCTCCCTTGGCACTTTAGCACTCTCTAGTGCTTTTCGATGTCTACTTAACTTTAATCACTCCAAGCGAGTGATTTCTCAACTACATTTACCATCCTTATAAAGCTTACCTGTAAAAGGACTATTGTTGGGTAGGGTATTGGTCACATGAGTTAATTTTCTTAGGCACCCTGCAGGTTTTAAAAATTAAGTCAAGTTTATTTCTTAGAAAATGACGCCTAAAGTTTTCGTAAATGGTTAGGGTTTAACCAATTGGAATGACACAAATTGAGAATGAGTTTTCATAAAAATTTGTCTTCCAATGGTTACCCTAGTATTTTCAAAAAAAAAAATTTGAGGGTCTTTCAGAATCTCTCATCCGGAAAGACCAAAAAGTTTTTACAAAAATTTCTCATGTGATCAATATCCTATTCTTTATGCTCTTCCTTAAGCAACCCAAGAGAGTTTGGTTGGGCTTAATCCCTTCTTTTCCCCCTTGTTTGCTTAAGGAACTAGCGGTTCATGGATCGAGTGCAGGGTTGGACTATGCTCCTTCCATGTGCCTTACTATTTAGACTGTTTCCTGCTCAACATATGGTCACGCTCTACACGTTTACATATGCCTTTACTTCTTAACATCTATCTCTACAGCATATGGTTCGGCCACTTTGCCCTTCCATATACTGTATTTTGATTTTCTAGTCTGTAGACTTCTACTTCTATACTCTGGCATACACCACCTCTTTTCTATTTACTTTCTAGGAAGGACAACTCACTTCCTTCAGCCACAGCATACCGCACAGTCGTGACTCATTCACGTGGTCATCATCCTATCGGTCTCATGCCCCCTGGCCCTGTTTATTCTTGTCAATAAACATTCCATTTCAATCGCCCCATGGGCTTACTTTCTTTTCTATACGCCAAGCGTGTCTTTTCTTTCACTCTACAAACCATTCCTAGCATAAACTACCATTCACTGCATATTTCTATTCTACTTGCATTTCATGCTATAATCAAACAACTTGTGCCTATACCATAGCACACAATGCGTCGCTAACAGAGCAGACGCACCGTTTCATTTAACACCTACAAAACAATCACACATTGTAGCGCATTCCTGCCTACAATTCAACCAAATGTGTCTGTGTCTAGGTAGCATCCTCCATGGATGTCTCCTTTCCCTATTATGGCGTCCTAAGGTTCTCGGGGTCACTGCCACCCCACCTTACGACTTAGTGCTCATCGGCACTTGTGTACTGTACAGGTTATATGCTTTGCATAGAATTTCACATACAAATTCTATGCCTAAAGCGATGACTCGAAAGAATTTATGACACAACATCCTAAACAACCTCACAAGTGCCCATCAGAACCACCGCTACGTCCGAATTCATATTGGATAGCCCAACTGACACCCGAGACTACTAGTTAGCTTCACACCCTTAAAGAAAAACCAGGCTCTGATACCAAGTTTGTTACGACCCCCGTTTAGGGGACCGTGACCGGCACAGACACAGGGAATATCCTTATGCCTGTAAGCCTTATCACTTAATTGACAGAATATCTATTATTGAAATTACATCCACATGCAGTATAATACCATTGCTAGACCGAAATGGTGGCCTATCGTAGGCAAGCAAATCGACGGCCAGTGTCGCTTCAGGATATAGATATAGGAAAACACACATAATATATATAACCTGTGTATTGGCTACACATCCGAATATGCTGCCTATCCTATTCACATGCAATAGATATATGTATATATATATATTTTGAAAGTAAATTTTCCCTGTAACGCAGTAAAATAAATCCTGATCTTTAAGGTGTGTGAAGCTGACAGTTCTAGATTTAGTGATACAATATAGTTGGGTACGTCTACCGTTTACTTTACGATACAATAATAAAGTAAATTAAATTACAATTACACTTTATTCACCCACATGAACAAGTTGTGGGTCTTGGAAAACTGTTGCTCAACCCTCGTTCCACCGAGACTTCTTCCACCTATACTTAACCTGTCTCTGTGTAGTAAAAATGAGGTGTGAGTCTTGACCACGTGACTCAGTGAGGACTCTCCCATCCCCGGCGCAAGGCGGGTACCTTACCGCTGGGACTGGGAGTCATACACAACCACATGCACAAACAACTAGTTACTGTGAGTTAGCATGCATTCTTGGTGATCACACAATAACAGAAATTTCACCCAAACACTCACATGCATTTAGCAGATATAAGCATGCAGCAGTTTAATTCACATCATCACTCAACAAGTAAACATATAACATATAATGCCGGCTTTTACTTACCGGTCTTCTCACGTTCAACATGTTTGAATTAACCAAGACGTTGTGGTGACGTAATCCTGTACGCCACTACTACGCTGCACAATCAGAAATTATATGCAAACACAGACAATTTGTATATAAACACAGATACTATAACATACATCTACTTAATCTCCCCAACTCTGGGGTTTCTACTAGCCACTACGTGGCTTTTCCACTTTGAACCCATGCACTCGGGTTGTTGGCCACCACATGGCAAAGCATACTTAACCCATTCACTTGGGTACTGGTCACCTCGTGACAATTCTGTTAATCAAACAATACTTAACCCCTTCACTTGGGCACTAGTCACCTTGGGACAATTCTATTCATCAAACACAATCAACTTCTATCTATCAAAGAACTAATACGTAGCCACCACGTGGCACGTCCTAACCCTTTGCTGCGGGGCAATCGCTTGAGCCCACTCGTCCATTACCCAACCAGGGCACATGGCGGGCACGACACGACGTCTCGAAGCATGGCCACTAACATACCCTGGACCAACTCCACAGGATGATTTCTCTTTTACTAGGCTAGGCTCACGGTTCACCCGTAGGTTCCTCCCGTGTCTCCTTACCTTAGTCTCACATATTAATAGGATTCTTTGTATCTTTCCTGAAGGATCAACAATTCTTCTCCTTATTAATATGTACAAATATTCTCAACAAGATATAACTCATATACCCGTCCAGATGCACTCTCTGAGCCTCAAGCTATCGTCATAGCAATATAAATCCTTTCTGACCCTATTGCCAGGATAGGACGATGTTCATATACCCGTCCAGATGCACTCTTTGAGCCTCAAGCTATCGTCATAGCAATATAAATCCTTTCTGACCCTATTGCCAGGATAGGGCAATGACCATCGTCATGGTGATTATAAAATTGAGGTCTCAAGTGTCATCTGACGTTGTTCTAGTCGATGTCTCACATCGCTAGCATAACCAAATCCGAAACCCACCAATAACTCCCTTTGCATGATTTTAATTTAAGTCACCGTCGTGACGAGTTTTCAAAATAAAGTTTAGCCCTTCCGTACAAGGACTCTTGCCACCGTCGTGGAAAAGATTTAATAAAATACTCATCATGCCTTCGGAGTGTATGAGTTGGATTTGTAACACACCAATCATAACAAACAATTATACTCTACTCCTATGTCTTCCTATCCAAGCTACTTTCCACAACCTATTTTCTAGTTCTTTCATTCTTTTAGCATTCTATACCTCTAGCTAACACATGCCAAACAAGCAGAGAATATGCATACTCATATAATTCACATAAGCATACAACCCTAGGAGCAGAGATGAAAGAACCCTCACCTTGGTCACTTTACTTAACATTCCCTTTGAGCACTCTTGTCTCCAAGGAAGTACTTGAATCCTATCACATACAACCAATTCAATCCATATCAATTTTCATGCATCAACTTCTATTTCACCACATAAGTCCTATCACATATAATCATTTCCACCATATTCTAAATTCATAATTACATAGCAACTTAAAACTACATTCAAGGCTAACCCAAAACCCCTTATTAAGCTAAGGTCATCATTTAGAGTTCTTTTTAAGTAAAAAACAATTTATGCTTGAGTAAACAAGTCTTGCCACTTGCTCACTCTCCAAGCTCCTTCAATTAAGGATTTTGCCAAATATGGAAACTCGTCATTTTCACCATGGGTCCACACATAAAAAAAATCCAACCATTGGGCAATATCTCATTTCATTTAAAAAGTGTAAGCATTTCATTTGCAACCCAAACAAACCAACAATTTTTTTATCTAGGATTTTGTTTGATCTTTGAAATGAAACTTAAAAGTTGGTTAAACTCATTTTAGTTGAAGGAAAAGGAACCATTCAAATTAAGGAAGAAATAACAAATTTTCAAAAACTAGAAACTTGGTAGTGTGTAAAACAGAACCGCTAACTTTCGAGAAACTTCCCAGAAAATCTAACCGTTGGAATTTTTAGTAAAAATACAACTTAGAAAGCTTAGGATGTTTGCTTTCATATGGCTTTGGAATCACTCAAATCCATTAATTAACGAATTCAGAAAACACATTTAAACAGAGCAAGATCAGATTCAAAACAGCATGCAACATTTGGCAAGCTTCATTGAAATGGTCATATCTCCTTCCATACTTAACGAAATTATTTGATTCTTCTTTCAAAATCAAGCTTAGAGATAAAATATTCTAATTATCAATTCATTACAGAAAGGATTTGAGCCATTTAAGAGCAGTAATTTAAAAAAGTTGCCAATCATACAAAAATTCTGCATCAGTTTAGAAAACAGAACCGCTGACTTTCGAGGCAATTTCCAGAAGCTCTAACCGTTGGAATATTTTGACAAAATACGATTTAGAAAGCTTAGGATTTTAGCTTTCATATGGATTTGGAATCATGCAAATCCATAAAGTAACGAATTCAGAAAACACGTTTAAACAGAGCAAGGTCAGATTCAAAAACTCAGTTTTTGACAAAAACATGTTCCACGAATTTCTTGTGTCTTCTACCACCAAAGATTGTTGTTTTTAGAAGAACATGATGAACAAACTCAAACCCTAAACTCAAATCTCTAACCCAGCAAAATCTCAGCACAACAAACAATTAAAACATCCAATAGAAATGTTCATAACATCAAGAATGCAAAGTTTGAGCCTCCATTGTTCATAAAATCAAGAAATGGTGAGGATGAGAAAAATTATAGATGGAGGAGATTACTAAACCTACCTCAAGAGAGTAAAACAAGATGAAGAGAAGGTTGGGGGCGGCAACCTAATCCTTGCTCCGGCTCGCCAGATTCCGGCGAGATTCTCGCCGGATTTGCTCCCTCATCCAAGCCCTAGCTCCCCCTCTCTCTCTTCTCCATCTTTGTCCTTTCCTTTCTTTTTCTTTTCTGATTGTGTGTGTGAGTGGTGTGTAAGTGGGGAGAAACAAGTTTTCTCTTCACTTTAGTCCCTCCATCCTCCAAATCTACGTTTTCCTTCGTTTTAGTCCCCGGTTCCTTTTAACTTTCATACTTTTTTTTCTATATATATATATAAGTTTTAAATTCCTAGCCTCGGAATAAATCCTTCTTTAATCCTCAAAAAAAAATTTAAATAAATCATTCTTAAATCCTCAAAATTTTCCGAGGTATTACAAAACTGATCAACAAGAAAATCAAGTTTTCGGAACACTCATTGGCAAAAACTGATGAATATCAAGTTTTCGATTCACTCACCGACAAAAACTAATGAATATCAAGTTTTCGAAACACTAACAGGCAAAACTGATAAATATCAAGTGTTCGAAACACTCATCGGCGAAAATTGATAAACAAAAAAATCAAGTTTTCGAAACAGTCATTGGCGAAAACTGATGAATATCAAATTTTTGAAACACTCATCAGCAAAATCAGATTAATAGGAAAATCAAGTTTTTGAAACATTCATTGGCGAAAATTGATGAATATCATGTTTTTGAAACACTCACTGGCGAAAACTGATTAACAAGAAAATCAAGTTTTCGAAACACTCATTGGAGAAAACTGATGAATATCATGTTTCCGAAACACTCATCGGCGAAAACGGATAAATGTCATGTTTTCGAAACACTCACCGACGAAAACAGATCAATATAAGGTTTTCCAAACACTCATTGGCGAAAACTGATTCACAAGAAAATCAAGTTTTTGAAACACTAATAGGCGAAAACTAATGAATATCAAGTTTTCGAAACACTCACAGGAGGAAACTGATTAACAAGAAAATCAAGTTTTCAAAACACTCATTGGCAAAAATTGATGAATATCAAGTTTTCGAAACACTCACCGGTGAAAACTGATTAACAAGAAAATTAAGTTTTCGAAACACTCATTGGCGAAAACTGATGAATATCAAGTTTTTGAAACACTCAATAGAGAAAATTGACGAATATCGAGTTTTCGAAACACTCAATGGTGAAAACTAATTAACAAGAAAATAATGTTTTCAAAACACTCTTTGGCGAAAACTGAAGAATATCAAGTTTCCGAAACACTCGTCGGCAAAAACTGAATAACAAGAAAATCAAGTTTTCGAAACACTCGTTGGCAAAAACTGATGAATATCAAGTTTTTGAAACACTCATCGGCGAAAACTGATTAACAAGAAAATCAAGTTTTCAAAACACTCATCGGTGAAAACTGATGAATATCAAGTTTTCGAAACACTCACCGGCAAAAATTGATTAACAAGAAAATCAAGTTTTCGAAACACTCATTGGCGAAAACTGATGAATATCAAGTTTTCGAAACACTCACCGGGGAAAACTGATTAACAAGAAAATCAAGTTTCCGAAACAGTCATGGGCGAAAATTGATGAATATCAAGTTTCTGAAACACTCATCGGCAAAAATTGATGAATATCAAGTTTTCGAAACACTCACCGATGAAAATTGATGAATATCAAGTTTTCGAAACACTAACCGGCAAAACTGATCAATGTCAAGTCTTCGAAACACTAATTGGCGAAAACTGATGAATATCAAATTTTTGAAACACTCACCGGCGAAAACTGATTAACAAGAAAATTAAGTTTTCGAAACCCTCATTGGCGAAAACAGATGAATATCATGTTTCCGAAACACACTAATCGCGAAAACTGATGAATATTAAGCTTTCGAAACACTCGTCGGCAAAAATTCATTAACAAGAAAATTAAGTTTTTCAAAACACTCATTGGCGAAAACTGATGAATATCAAGTTTTCGAAACACTCACCGGCGGAAAACTGATGAATATGAAGTTTTCGAAACACTCATTGGCGAAAACTGATGAATATCAAGTTTTCGGAACACTTATTAGCGAAAACTGATGAATATCAAGTATTCGGAACACTCACTGGCGTAAACAGATTAACAAGAAATTCAACTTTTCGAAATACTCATTGGCGAAAGCTGATGGATATCAAGTATTCGTAACACTTACCAGCGAAAATTGATTAACAAGAAAATCAAGTTTTCCAAACACTCATTGTCGAAAACTGATGAATATCAAGTTTTCGAAATAGTCACTGGTGAAAACTGATGAATATTAAGTTTTCGAAACACTCGTCGGCGAAAACTGATGAACAAGAAAATCAAGTTTTTGAAACACTCATTGGCGAAAACTGATGATTATCAAGTTTTCGAAACACTCACCGGTGAAAACTAATGAATATCAAGTTTTCGAAACACTCATCAGCGAAAACTGATTGACAAGAAAATCTGGTTTTCGAAACACTCAATGGCGAAAACTGATGACTATCAAGTTTCCGAAGACTAATCAGCGAAAATTGATGAATATCAAGTTTTCGAAACACTCATTGGCAAAAACTGATGAATATCTAGTTTTCGAAACACTCACCGACGAAAACTAATGAATATCAAGTTATCGAAACACTCACCGACAAAACTCATCAATATTAAGTTTTCGAAACACTCATCGGCGAAAACTGATCAACAAGAAAATCAAGTTTTGAAACCATCATTGGCAAAAACTTATGAATATCAAGTTTTCAAAACACTTATCGGTGATAAGAGATTAACAAGAAAATCAAGTTTTCGAAACACTCATCGGCGAAAACTGATTAACAAGAAAATAAAGTTTTCGAAACACTCATTGGCGAAAATTGATGAATAACAAGTTTTCGAAACACTCACCAGCGAAAACAGATTAACAAGAAAATCATGTTTTCGAAACACTCATTGGCGAAAATTGATGAATATCAAGTTTCTGTAACACTCAGCGGCAAAATTGATGAATATCAAGTTTTCGAAACACTCACCGATGAAAATTGATGAATATCAAGTTTTCGAAACACTAACCGGCAAAACTGATCAATGTCAAGTTTTCGATACAGTCATTGGTGAAAACCAATGAATATCAAGTTTTCGAAACACTAACTAGTGAACGCTGATTAACAAGAGTATGAAGATTTCGAAAAACATATCGGCGAAAACTGATGAATGTCATGTTTTCGAAACACTCATCGGCGAAAACTGATTCACAAGAAAATCAAGTTTTCGAAATACAAATCGGCAAAAATTGATGAATATCAAGTTTTCGAAACACTCACCGGTGGCGAAAACTAGTTAACAAGAAAATCAAGTTTTCGAAACACTTAGTGGCGAAAACTGATGAATATCAAGTTTTCAAAACACTCATCAGCGAAAACTGACTAACAAGAAAATCAAGTGTTCGAAACACTCATTGGCGAAAACTAATGAATATCAAGTTTTCGAAACACTTACCGGCTAAAACTGATTAACAAGAAAATCAAGTTTTTGAAACAATCATTGGCGAAAACTGATGAATATCAAGTTTCTGAAACACTCACCGGCGAAAAGTGAGAAATATCAAGTTTTCGAAACACTTATCGGCGAAAACTGATAAACAAGAAAATTAAGTTTTCGAAACCCTCATTGGCGAAAACAAATGAATATCATGTTTCCGAAACACACTAATCGCGAAAACTGATGAATATTAAGCTTTCGAAACACTCGTCGGCAAAAATTCATTAACAAAGAAAATTAAGTTTTTCAAAACACTCATTGGCGAAAACTGATGAATATCAAGTTTTCGAAACACTCACCGGCGAAAACTGATGAATATGAAGTTTTCGAAACACTCATTGGCGAAAACTGATGAATATCAAGTTTTCGGAACACTTATTGGCGAAAACTGATGAATATCAAGTTTTCGAAACACTCACTGGCGTAAACAGATTAACAAGAAATTCAACTTTTCGAAATACTCATTGGCGAAAGCTGATGGATATCAAGTATTCGTAACACTTACCAGCGAAAATTGATTAACAAGAAAATCAAGTTTTCCAAACACTCATTGTCGAAAACTGATGAATATCAAGTTTTCGAAATAGTCACTGGTGAAAACTGATGAATATTAAGTTTTCGAAACACTCGTCGGCGAAAACTGATGAACAAGAAAATCAAGTTTTTGAAACACTCATTGGCGAAAACTGATGATTATCAAGTTTTCGAAACACTCACCGGTGAAAACTAATGAATATCAAGTTTTCGAAACACTCATCAGCGAAAACTGATTGACAAGAAAATCTGGTTTTCGAAACACTCAATGGCGAAAACTGATGACTATCAAGTTTCCGAAGACTAATCAGCGAAAATTGATGAATATCAAGTTTTCGAAATACTCATTGGCAAAAACTGATCAACAAGAAAATCAAGTTTTCGAAACACTCATTGGCAAAAACTGATGAATATCTAGTTTTCGAAACACTCACCGACGAAAACTAATGAATATCAAGTTATCGAAACACTCACCGACAAAACTCATCAATATCAAGTTTTCGAAACACTCATTGGCGTAAACTGATTAACAGGAAAATCAAGTTTTCGAAACACTCATTGGCGAAAACTGATGAATATTACGTTTTCGAAACACTCATCGGCGAAAACTGATAAACAAGAAAATCATGTTTTCGAAACACTCATCGGCGAAAACTGATGAATATCAAGTTTCCGAAACACTCATCGGTGAAAACTGATTGACAAGAAAATCAAGTTTGTGAAACAATCGTTGGAGAAAACTGATGAATATCAAGTTTTGGAAACACTCATTGGTGAAAAGTAATGAATATCAAGTTTTCGAAACACTCATCGGCGAAAATTTAATAACAAGAAAATGAAGTTTTCGAAACACTAATCGGCAAAAACTGATGAATATCATGTTTCCGAAACACTCATCGGCGAAAACTGATTAACAAGAAAATCAAGTTTTCGAAACACCCATTGGCGAAAACTAATGAATATCAAGTTTTCGAAACACTCACCGGGGAAAACTGATGAATATCAAGATTTTGAAACACTCTTCGGCGAAAACTGATTAACAAGAAAATCAAGTTTTCGAAACACTAATTGGCGAAAACTGATGAATATCAAGTTTTCGAAAAACTCAACGGCGAAAACTGATTAACAAGAAAATCAAGTTTTCAAAACACTCACTGGCAAAAACTGATGAATGTCACGTTTTCGAAACACTCACCATAAAAACTGATGAATATCAAGTTTTTAAAACACTCATCGGCGAAATCTGATTAACAAGAAAATCAAGCTTTTGAATCACTCATTGGCGAAAACTGATGAATATCAAGTTTTCGAAACACTAATCGGCGAAAAATGATTAACAAAAAAATCAAGTTTTTGAAACATTCATTGGCAAAAACTGATGAATATCAATTTTTCGAAACTCTAATCGGCAAAAACTGATGAATATCATGTTTTTGAAACACTCATCGGCGAAAACTGATTAACAAGAAAATCAAGTTTTTGAAACACTCATTGGCGAAAACTGATGAATATCATGTTTTCGAAACATTCACCGGCGAAAACTGATGAATATGAAGTTTTCGAAACACTTATTTGCGAAAACTGATGAATATCAAGTTTTCGGAACACTTATTAGTGAAAACTGATGAATATCAAGTTTTCGGAACACTTATTAGTGAAAACTGATGAATATCAAGTTTTCGGAACACTCACCGGCGAAATCAGATTAATAAGAAGATCGAGTTTACGAAACACTAATCGGTGAAAACTGATGAATATCAAGTTTTCGAGACACTCATCAGCGAAAACTGATTAACAAGAAAATAAAGTTTTCGAAACACTCATTGTCATAAATAGATGAATATCAAGTTTTCGTAACACTCACCGGCGAAAAATTAACAAGAAAATCAAATTTTAGAAACACTCATTGGCGAAAACTGATGAATATTAAGTTTTCGAAACACACACCGGTGAAAACTGATGAATATCAGGTTTTCGAAATACTTATCGGCGAAAACACATGAATATCAACTTTTCGAAACACTCGATGGCGAAAACTGATTAACAAGAAAATCAAGTTTTCGAAACACTCATTGGCCAAAACTGATGAATATCATGTTTTCGAAACACTCACCGGTGAGAACTAATGAATATCAAGTTTTTGAAACACTCATCAGCGAAAACTGATTAACAAGGAAAATCAACTTTTCGAAACACTCAATGGCGAAAACTGATGACTATCAGGTTTCCGAAACACTAATTGGCGAAAATTAAACAATATTAAGGTTTCGAAACACTGATCGGCGAAAACTGATCAACAGGAAAATCATGTTTTTGAAACACTCATTGGCAAAAACTGATGAATATCAAGTTTTCGAAACACTAATTGGCAAAAACTGTTGAATATCAAGTTTTCGAAACACTCGTCGGCAAAAACGGATTAACAAAAAAATTAAGTTTTTGAAACACTCATTGGCGAAAACTAATGAATATCAAGTTTTCGAAACACTCACCGGCGAAAACTGATGAATATGAAGTTTTCGAAACACTTATTTGCGAAAACTGATGAATATCAAGTTTTCGGAACACTTATTAGTGAAAACTGATGAATATCAAGTTTTCGGAACACTTATTAGTGAAAACTGATGAATATCAAGTTTTCGTAACACTCACCGGCGAAAAATTAACAAGAAAATCAAGTTTTCGAAACACTCATTGGCGAAAACTGATTAATATCAATTTTCCGAAACACTAACCGGCGAAAACTGATGAATATCAAGTTTTCGAAACAGTCCTTTGCGAAAACTGATGAATATCAAATTTTTGAAACACTCATCGGCGAAAACTGATTAAAAAGAAAAGCAAAGTTTCGAAACACTCACTGGCGAAAGCAGATGAATATAAAGTTTCTGAAACACTCACCGGTGAGAACTGATGAATATTAAGTTTTAGAAACACTCATCGGCGAAAACTGATTAACAAGGAAAATCAAGTTTTCGAAACTCTCATCGGCGAAAACTGATTAATATCAGGTTTCCGAAACACTAATCGGCGAAAATTGATCAATATTAAGGTTTCGAAACACTCATCGGCGAAAACTGGTCAACAGGAAAATCATGTTTTTGAAACACTCATTGGCAAACACTGATGAATATCAAGTTTTCGAAACACTCACCAACGAAAAATAATGAATATCAAGCTTTCGAAACACTTACCAGCAAAACTGATTAATATCAAGTTTTCGAAACACTCATTGGCAAAAACTGATTAACTAGAAAATCAAGTTTTCGAAACACTCATTGGCGAAAACTGTTGAATATCAAGTTTTCGAAACACTCATCGGCGAAAATTGATTAACAAGAAAATCATGTTTTCAAAACACTCATGGGCGAAAACTAATGAATATCAAGTTTTTAAAACACTCACCAGCGAAAACTGATTAACAAGAAAATCAAGTTTTTAAAACACTCATTGGCAAAAATTAATGAATATCAAGTTTCCGAAACACTCATCGGCAAAAACTGATGAATATCAAGTTTTCGAAACACTCATCAGCGAAAACTGATTAACAAGAAAATCAAGTTTTCGAAACACTCATTGGCAAAAACTGAAGAATATCATGTTTTTGAAACACTCATCAGTAAAAACTGATGAACAAGCTTTTCGAAACACTCATGGGCGAAAACTGATGAATATCAAGTTTTTGAAACACTCATCGGCGAAAATTGATTAACAAGAATATCTAGTTTTCGAAACACTCATTGGCGAAAGCTGATGAATATCAAGTTTTTGAAACACTCACCAGTGAAAATTAATGAATATCAAGTTTTCGAAACACTCATCGGCGAAAATTGATTAACAAGAAAATCAAGTTTTTGAAACACTCATTGGCGAGAACTGATGAATATCATGTTTTCGAAACACTCACTGGTGAAAACTGATTAACAAGAAAACCAAGTTTTTGAAACACTCACCGACGAAAACTGATGAAGATTAAGTTTTCGAAACACTCACCAGCAAAACTGATCAATGTCAAGTCTTCGAAACACTCATTGGCGAAAACTGATTAACAAGAAAATCAAGTTTTCGAAACACTCATTGGCGAACATTGATGAATATCAAGTTTTCGAAACAGTCATCAGCGAAAACTGATTAACAAGAAAATCAAGTTTTTGAAACACTCATTTGCAAAAACTGATGAATATCAAGTTTCCGAAACACTAATCGGCGAAAACTAATGAATATCAAGATTTCGAAACACTCATCGGCGAAAATTGATTAACAAGAAAATCAGGTTTTCGAAACACTCCTTGGCGAAAATTACTGAATATAAACTTTCTGAGACACTAACTGGCGAAAACTGATGAATATCAAGTTTCCGAAACACTAATCGTCGAAAACTGATGAAAATCAACTTTTCGGAACACTTATTATTGAACACTGATGAATATCAAGTTTTCGGAACACTTATTAGTGAAAACTGATGAATATCAAGTTTTCGGAACATTCACCGGCAAAATCAGATTAATAAGAAGATCAAGTTTACGAAACACTAATCGGTGAAAACTGATGAATATCATGTTTTCGAGACACTCATCAGCGAAAACTGGTTAACAAGAAAATAAAGTTTTCGAAACACTCATTGTCATAAACAGATGAATATCAAGTTTTCGTAACACTCACCGGCGAAAAATTAACAAGAAAATCAAGTTTTCGAAACACTCATTGGCGAAAACTGATGAATATCTAGTTTTTTTAACACTCACCGGTGAAAATTGATGAATATCAAGTTTTCGAAATACTCATCGGCGAAAACACATGAATATCAAGTTTTTGAAACACTCGCCGGCGAAAACTGATTAACAAGAAAATCAAGTTTTCGAAACATTCATTGGCGAAACTGATGAATATCAAGTTTTCGAAACACTCACCGGTGAGAACTGATGAATATCAAGTTTTTGAAACACTCATCGGCGAAAACTGATTAACAAGGAAAATCAAGTTTTCGAAACACTCATTGGCGAAAACTGATGACTATCAGGTTTCCGAAACACTAATCGGCGAAAATTGATCAATATTAAGGTTTCGAAACACTCATCGGCGAAAACTGATCAACAGGAAAATCATGTTTTTGAAACACTCATTGGCAAAAACTGATGAATATCAAGGTTTCGAAACACTCACCAACGGAAACTAATGAATATCAAGCTTTCGAAACACTCACCAGCAAAACTGATTAATATCAAGTTTTCGAAACAGTCACCGGCAAAAACTGATTAACAAGAAAATCAAGTTTTCGAAACACTCATTGGCGAAAACTGATTAACAAGAAAATAAAGTTTTCGAAACACTCAATGGCGAAAACTAATGTTTATCAAGTTTCTGAATCACACACCGGCGAAAACTGATGAATAAGAAGTTTTTGAAACACTCCCCGGCGAAAACTGATGAATAACAAGTTTTCGAAACACTCATCGGAGAAAACCGATTAACAAGAAAATCAAGTTTTCGAAACACTCATTGGCGAAAACTGATGAATATCAAGTTTCCGAAACACTCACCGGCGAAAACTGATGAATATCATGTTTTTCAAACACTCATCGGCGAAAACTGATTAACAAGAAAATCAAGTTTTCGAAACACTCATTGGCGAAAACTGATGAATATCATGTTTCCGGAACACTCATCGGCGAAAACTGATTAACAAGAAAATCAAGTTTTCGAAACACTCATTGGCGAAAACTGATGAATATCAACTTTTCGAAACACTCATCGGCGAAAACTGATGAATAACAAGTTTTTCAAACAATCATTGGCGAAAACTGATTAACAAGAAAATCAAATTTTCGAAACACCCATTGTCAAAAACTGATGAATATCAAGTTTTCGAAACACTTACCGGCGAAAACTGATTAACAAGAAAATCAAGTTTTCGAAACACTCACCGACGAAAACTGATGAAGATCAAGTTTTCAAAACACTCACCAGCAAAACTGATCAATGTCAAGTCTTCGAAACACTCATTGGCGAAAACTGATCAACAAGAAAATCAAGTTTCCGAAACACTCACCGGCAAAAACTGATGAATATCATGTTTTTGAGACACTTATCCGCGGAAACTGATTAACAAGAAAATTAAGTTTTTGAAACACTCATTGGCGAAAACTGATGAATATCAACATTCCTAAACACTCATCGGCGAAAACTGATGAATATCAAGTTTTCGAAACACTCATCGGCAAAAACTGATTAACAAAAAAATCAAGATTTCGAGACACTCATCGGCGAAAACTGATGAATATCAAGTTTTTGAAACACTCACCGGCGAAAACTGATGAATATGAAGTTTTCGAAACACTTATTGGCGAAAACTGATGAATATAAAGTTTTCGGAACACTTACTAGTGAAAACTGATGAATATCATGTTTTCGGAACACTTATTAGTGAAAACTGATTAACAAGAAAATAAAGTTTTCGAAACACTCATTGTCATAAACAGATGAATATCAAGTTTTCGTAACACTCACCGGCGAAAAATTAACAAGAAAATCAAGTTTTCGAAACACTCATTGGCGAAAATTGATGAATATCAAGTTTTCGAAACACTCACCGGTGAAAACTGATGAATATGAAGTTTTCGAAACACATATTGGCGAAAACTGATGAATATAAAGTTTTCGGAACACTAATTAGTGAAAACTGATGAATATCAAGTTTTCGGAACACTTATTAGTGAAAACTGATAAACAAGAAAATAAAGTTTTCGAAACACTCATTGTCATAAACAGATGAATATCAAGTTTTCGTAACACTCACCGGCGAAAAATTAACAAGAAAATCAAGTTTTCGAAACACTCATTGGCGAAAACTGATGAATATCATCTTTTGGAAACACTCACCCGTGAGAACTGATGAATATCAAGTTTTTGAAACACTCATCAGCGAAAACTGATTAACAAGGAAAATCAACTTTTCGAAACACTCAATGGCGAAAACTGATGACTATCAGGTTTCCGAAACACTAATCGGCGAAAATTGATCAATATTATGGTTTCGAAACACTCTTCGGCGAACACTAATTAACAAGAAAATCAAGTTTTCGAAACACTCATTGGCGAAAACTGATGAATATTAAGTTTTTGAAACAACCCTCGACAAATACCGAAAAACAAAAAAATCAAGTTTTTGAAACACTCATTGGCGAAAACTGATGAATATCAAGTTTTCGAAACACTCACCGGCGAAAACTGATGAATATGAAGTTTTCGAAACACTCACCGGCGAAAACTAATTCACAAGAAATTCATGATTTCGAAACACTCATTAGCGAAAGCTGATAAATATCAAGTATTCGAAACATTTACCAGCGAAAACTGTTAAATATTATGTTTTCGGAACACTCAACGGCGAAAACTGACAAACAAGAAAATTAAACCTTCGAAACACTGACTGGCGAAAACTGATGAATATCAAGTTTTTCAAACACTAATCGGCGAAAACTGATTAACAAGAAAATTAAGTTTTTGAACACTTATTGGCGAAAACTGATGAATATCATGTTTTCGAAACAATCACCAGCGAAAAATGATTAACAAGAAAAAGAAAGTTTTCGAAACACTCATTGGCGAAAACTAATGAATATCATGTTTCTGAAACACTCACTGGCGAAAACTGATGAATATCACGTTTTCAAAACACTCAACTGCGAAAACTTATGAATATCAAGTTTTCAAAACACTAACCGGCGAAAACTGATGAATATCAAGTTTTCGAAACACTCACCGGCGAAAACTGAAGAATATTACTCATCGGCGAAACAGATTAACAAGAAAATAAAGTTTTCGAAACACTCTCCGGCGAAAATAAATTATCAAGAAAATCATGTTTTCGATATACTCATTGGCGAAAACTGATGAATATCATGTTTTCGAAACACTCAGCGGCAAAAACTGATGAATATCACTCATCGGCAAAAACATATTAACAAGAAAATAGAGTTTTCGAAACACTAATCGGCGAAAATTGGTGAATATAAAGTTTTCGAAACACTCACCACCAAAAACTGATTAACAAGAAAATCAAGTTTTCAAAACACTCATTGGCGAAAACGGATGAATATCAACTTTCCGGAGCACTCACTGGCGAAAACTGATTAACAAGTAAAATCAAGTTTTCGAAACACTCATTGGCGAAAACTGATGAATATCAACTTTTCGAAACACTCACCGGCGAAAACTGATTAAAAAGTAAATCATGAATTCGAAACACTCATTGGCGAAAACATAAGAATATCAAGTTTTCGAAACACTCACCGGCTAAAACTGATGAATATCAAGTTTTCGAAACACTCATCGGCGAAAATTAATTACGAAGAAAATCAAGTTTTCGAAACACTACCGGGCGAAAACTGATGAATATCAAGTTTCCGAAACACTCACCGACGAAAACTGATTAACAAGAAAATCAAGTTATCGAAACACTCATTGGTGAAAACACTCTTCGACGAAAACCGATTAACAAGAAAATCAAGTTTTCGAAACACTCATTGGCGAAAACTGATGAATATGAAGTTTCCGAAGCACTCACCGGCGAAAACTGATGAAAATCACTCATAGGTGAAAATTGATTAAGAAGAAAATCAAGTTTTCGAAACACTCATTGGCGAAAGCTGATGAATATCAAGATTTCAAAACAGTAAGCGGTGAAAACTGATGAATATCAAGTTTTCGAAACACTCACCAGCGAAAACTGATTAACAATAAAATCAAGTTTTCCAAACACTCATTGGCGAAAACTGATGAATATCAAGTTTTCGAAACACTCACCGGCCAAAATTGATGAATATCAAGTTTTCGAAACACTCACCGGCGAAAACTGATGAATATCAAGTTTTCGAAACACTGATCGTCGAAAACTGATTAACAAGAAAATCAACTTTTCGAAACACTCATTGGCAAAAACTGATGAATATCAAGTTTTCGAAATGCTCACCGGTGAAAACTGATGAATATCATGTTTTGGAAACTGTCATCGGTGAAAACTGATTAACAAGAAAATCAATTTTTCGAAACACTCATTGGCGATAACTGATGAATATCATGTTTCCGAAACACTCACCAGGGAAGAATAATGAATATCACTCATCGGCAAAAATTGATTAACAAGAAAATCAAGTTTTCGAAACACTCATTGGCGAAAGCTGATGAATATCAAGTTTTTGAAACACTCATTGGGAAAAACTAAAGAATATCAAGTTTTCGAAACACTCGCCAGCGAAAACTGATGAATATCAAGTTTTCGAAACATTCATCAGCGAAAATTGATTAACAAGTAAATCAAGTTTTTGAAACACTCATTTGCGAAAACTGTTGAATATAAAGTTTCCGAAACACTCATCGGCGAAAACTGATGAATATCAAGTTTTCGAAACACTTATCGGCAAAAATTGATTAAGAAGAAAATCAAGTTTTCGAAATACTCGTTGGCGAAAACTGATGAATATCATGTTTCTGAAACACTCATTGGCGAAAACTGATGAATATCAAGTTTTCGAAACACTCATTAGCGAAAACTGATGAATATCAAGTTTTTAAAACACTCATCGGCGAAAACTGATTAACAAGAAAATCAAGTTTTCGAAACACTCACCGGCGAAAACTGATGAATATCAATTTTTCGAAACACTCATCGGCGAAAATTGATTAACAAGAAAATCAAGTTTTCGAAACAATCATTGGCGAAAACTGATGAATATGAAGTTTTCGAAACACTCACCGGTGAAAATTGATTATCATGAAAATCAAGTATTCGAAACACTCATTGGCAAAAACTGATGAATGTCATGTTTTCGAAACACTCATCGGGGAAAACTGCTTAACATGAAAATCTAGTTTTCGAAACACTAATTGGCGAAAAATGATGAATATTAAGTTTTCGAAACACTCATCAGTGAAAATTGATAAACAAGAAAATCAAGTTTCCGAAGCACTCAAAGTCGAAAACTTATGAATATCAAGTTTTTGAAACACTCATCGGCGGAACCTGATTAACAAGAAAATCAAGTTTCTGAAACACTCATTTGCGAAAAATGATGAATGTCAAGTTTTCGAAATACTCATCGGCGAAAACTGATTAACAAGAAAATTAAGTTTTCGAAACACTCATTGGCGAAAACTGATGAATATCATGTTTCCAAAACACTCATCGGCGAAAACATATTAACAAGAAAATCATGTTTTTGAAACACTCATTGGCAAAAATTGATGAATATCAAGTTTCCGAAGCACTCACCGGCGAAAACTGATGAATATCAAGTTTTTGAAACACTCATTGGCGAAAACGGATAAACAAGAAAATCAAGTTCTCGAAACACACATTGGCGAAAACTGATGAATATCAAGATTTCGAAATTCTAATCGGTGAAAACTGATGAATATCAAGTGTTCGAGACACTCATCGACGAAAACTGATCAATAAGAAAATCAAGTTTTCGAAACAGTCATTGCCGAAAACTGATGAATATCAAGTTTCCGAAGCACCCACCGGCCAAAACTGATGCAAAACAAGTTTTGGAAACACTCATTGGCGAAAACGGATTAACAAGAAAATCAAGTTTTCGAAACACACATTGGCGAAAACTGATGAATATCAAGATCTCGAAATTCTAATCGGTGAAAACTGATGAATATCAAGTGTTCGAGACACTCATCGGCGAAAACTGATGAATATCAAGTTTTGGAAACAGTCATCGGTGAAAACTGATTAACAAGAAAATCAAGTTTTCGAAACACTCATTGGCAAAAACTAATGAATATCAAGTTTTCGAAACACTCACCAGCGAAAACTAATTAACAAGAAAATCAAGTTTTCGAAACACTCATTAGCAAAAACTGATGAATATCAAGTTTTCGAAACACTCACCGGCGAAAACTGATGAATATCAAGTGTTTGAAACACTCATTGGCGAAAACGAATTAACAAGAAAATCAAGTTTTCGAAACACACATTGGCGAAAACTGATGAATATCAAGATTTCGAAATTCTAATCGGTGAAAACTGATGAATATCAAGTGTTCGAGACACTCATCGGCGAAAACTGATTAATAAGATTATCAAGTTTCTGAAACACTCACCGGCGAAAACTGATGAATATCAAGTTTTCGAAACACTCATCGGCAAAAATGGATTAACAAGAAAATCAAGTTTTCGAAACAGTCTTTGGAGAAAACTGATGAATATCAAGTTATCGGAACACTCATTGGCGAAAACTGATGAATATCCAGTTTCTGAAATACTCACCGGCGAAAACTGAAGAATATCAAGTTTTCGAAACACTCACCGGTGAAAACTTATTAATATCATGTTTTCAAAACACTCATCGGCGAAAACTAATTAGGAAGAAAATCAATTTTTCGAAACACTCATTGGCGAAAACTGACGAATATCAAGTTTTCGAAACACTCACCGGTGAAAACTGATTAACAAGAAAATCAAGTTTTCGAAACAATCATTGGCGAAAGCTGATGAATATCATGTTTTCGAAACACTCATCGGCGAAAACTGATTAACAAGAAAATCTAGTTTTTGAAACACTCATTGGCAAAACCTGATGAATATCAAGTTTTCGAAACACTCACCGGTGAAAACTGATTAATAAGAAAATCAAGTTTTCGAAACTCTCTTTGGCGAAAACTGATGAATATCATGTTTCCAAAACACTCACCGGCGAAAATTGATGAATATCAAGTTTTCGAAACACTCATCGGCGAAAACTGATTAACAAGAAAATCTAGTTTTCAAAATACTCAATGGCGAAAACTGATGAATATCAAGTTTCCGAAACACTAATCGGCGAAAATTGATGAATATCAAGTTTTCGAAACACTCATTGGCGAAAATTGATGAATACCAAGTTTTCAAAACACTCAGCGGCAAAACTGATGAATATCATGTTTTCTAAACACTCACCGGTGAAAACTGATTAACAATAAAATAATGTTTTCAAAACGCTCATTGGTGAAAACTGATGAATATCAAGTTTTCGAAACACTCATCGGCGAAAACTGATAAACAAGAAAATCAATTTATCAAAATACTCAAGGACGAAAACTGATGAATATAAAGTTTCTGAAACACTCACCGACAAAAACTGATGAATATCGTGTTTTAGAAACACTCATCGTCGAAAACTGCTTAACAAGAAAATCAAGTTTTCGAAACACTTATCGGCGAGAACTGATGAATATCAAGTTTTCGAAACACTCATCGGCGAAAACTGATTAACAAGAAAATTAAGTTTTCGAAACACTCATTGGCAAAAACTTATGAATATCATGTTTTTGAAACACTTATCGGCGAAAACTGATTAATAACAAGTTTTCGATACACTCGTCGGCGATAACTGATTAACAAGAAAATTAAGTTTTTAAAACATTCGTTGGCGAAAACTGATGAATATCAAATTTTCAAAACACTCGCCGGCAAAAACTGATTAACAAGAAAATCAAACTTTCGAAACACTCATTGGCGAAAACTGATGAATATCAAGATTCCGAAACACTAATCGACGAAAACTAATGAATATCATGTTTTCAAAACACTCACCGGTGAAAATTGATTAACAAGAAAATCATGTTTTCAAAACACACATTTGCGAAAACTGATGAATATCAAGTTTTCGAAACACTAATCGACAAAAATTAATGAATATCAAGTTTTCGAAACACTCATCGACAAAAACTGATTAACAAGAAAATCAAGTTTTTGAAACACTCACCGGCGAAAACTGATGAATATCAAGTTTTCGAAACACTCATCGGCGAAAACTGATGAACAAGAAAATCAAATTTTTGAAACACTCATCGTCAAAAACTGATGAATATCAAGTTTTCGAAACACTCACCGTCGAAAACTGATGAATATCAAGTTTCTGAAACACTCATCGGCGAAAACTAATGAATATCAAGTTTTCGAAACACTCCTCGGCGAAAACTAATTAACAAGAAAATCAAGTATTCGAAACACTCATTGGTGAAAACTGATGAATATCAAGTTTCCAAAACACTCACCGGCGAAACACTCACTGATGAATATCATGTTTTTGAAACACTAATCGGCGAAAACTTATTAATATCAAGTTTTTGAAACACTCGTCGGCGATAACTGATTAACAAGAAAATTAAGTTTTTAAAACATTCGTTGGCGAAAACTGATGAATATCAAATTTTCAAAACACTCGCCGGCGAAAACTGATTAACAAGAAAATCAAATTTTCGAAACACTCAATGGCGAAAAGTGATGAATATCAAGTTTCCGAAACACTCATTGGCGAAAACTGATGAATATCAATTTTTCGAAACACTAATCGACGAAAACTGATTAACAAGAAAATCAAGTTTTCGACACACTCATTTGCAAAAGCTTATGAATATCAAGTTTTCGAAACACTAATCGGCGAAAAATGGTGAATATCAAGTTTTTGAAACACTCATTGGCGATAACTGATTAACAAGAAAATCAAGTTTTCGAGACACTCTTTGGCAAAACTGATGAATATCAAGTTTCCAAAACACTCACCGGCGAAAACTGATGAATATCAAGTTTTCGAAACACTCATCGGCGAAAACTGATGAATATCAAGTTTTCGAAACACTCATCGATGAAAACTGATGAATATCAAGTTTTCGAAACAGTCATCGGCGAAAACTGATTAAGAAGAAAATCATGTTTTCGAAACACTCATTGGCGAAAACTGATGAATATCATATTTTTGAAACACTCATTGGCGAAAACTGATTAACAAGAATATCATGTTTTTGAAACACTCTTGGCGAAAACTGATGAATATCAAGTTTTCGAAACACTCACCGACGATAACTATTGAATATCAAGTTTTCGAAACACTCACCAACAAAACTGATCAATATCAAGTTTTCGAAACACTAATTGGAGAAAACTGATTAACAAGAAAATCAAATTTTTGAAACACTAATTGGCGAAAACTGATGAATATCAAGTTTTCGAAACACTCACCGGCGAAAATTGATTAACAAGAAGATCAAGTTTTCGAAACACTCATTTGCGAAAACTGATTAACAAGAAAATGATGTTTTCAAAACACTCACTGGCGAAAACTAATGAATAACAAGTTTTCGAAACACTCATCGACGAAAGCTGATTGACAAGAAAATCAAGTTTTTGAAACACTGATTGGCGAAAACTGATTAATATCATGTTTTCGAAACAAGCATCGGCGAAAACTGATTTACAAGAAAATTAAGTTTTCGAAATAGTCATTGGCGAAAACTGATGAATATCAAGTTTTCGAAACACTCGTCGGCGATAACTGATTAACAAGAAAATTAAGTTTTTAAAACACTCGTTGGCTAAAACTGATGAATATCAAATTTTCGAAACACTCGCCGGCGAAAACTGATTAACATGAAAATCAAATTTTCGGAACGCTCATTGGCGAAAAGTGATGAATATCATGTTTCCGAAACACTAATCAGCGAAAACTGATGAATATCAAGTTATCGAAACACTCATCGACGAAAACTGATTAACAAGAAAATCAAGTTTTCGAAACACTCAATGGAAAAAACTGATGAATATGAAGTGTATGAAACACTCACCGGAGAAAACTGATGAATATCAAGTTTTCGAAACACTCACCGGCGAAAACTGATTAACATGAAAATCAAGTTTTTGAAATAATCACCGGCAAAAATTGATGAATATCAAGTTTGCGAAACACTCATCGGCGAAAACAGATTAACAAGAAAGTCAAGTTTTCGAAACACTCATTGGCGAAAACTGATGACTATCAAGTTTCCGAAACACTCACCAGCGAAAACTGATGAATATTAAGTTTTCGAAACACTCATCGGCGATTACTGATTAACAAGAAAATCAAGTTTTCGAAACACTCATTGGCGAAAACTGATGAATATCAAGATTTCGAAACACTCATCGGCGAAAACTAATTAACAAGAAAATCAAGTTTTGGAAACACTCAATGGCGAAATCTGATGAATATCAAGTTTTCGAAACACTCATCGGTAAAAATTGATTAACAAGAAAATCAAGTTTTCGAAACACTCATTGGCAAAAACTGATGAATATCAAGTTTTCGAAACACTCATCGACGAAAACTGATGAATATCAAGCTTTCGAAACACTCTTTGACGAAAACTGATTGACAAGAAAATCAAGTTATCGAAACCCTCACCGGCGAAAACTGATTAACAAGGAAATCTCGTTTTTGAAACACTCATTTGAAGAAACTGATGAATATCAAGTTTTCGAAACACTCACCAGCGAAAACTGATGAATATCATGTTTTCGAAACACTCATCGGCGAAAACTGATCAACAAGAAAATAAAGTTTTCGAAACACTCATTGGCGAAAACTGATGAATATCAAGATTCCGAAACACTAACCGGTGAAAACTGATGAATATCAAGTTTTCGAAACACTCATCGGCGAAAACTTATGAATATCAAATTTTCGAAACACTCATCGGCGAAAACTGATTAAGAAGAAAATCAAATTTTCGAAACACTCATTGGCGAAAACTGGTGAATATCAAGTTTTCGAAACACTCACCGGCGAAAACTGATTGACAAGAAAATCTAGTTTTTGAAACACTCTTGGCGAAAACTGATGAATATCAAGTTTTCGAAACACTCACCGACGATAACTATTGAATATCAAGTTTTCGAAACACTCACCAGGAAAACTGATGAATATCAAGTTTTTGAAACAATCACCGGCGAAAACTGATTAATAAGAAAATCAAGTTTTCGAAACACCCATCGGCAAAAATTGATGATTATCATGTTTTTGAAACACTCTTCGGCAAAAACTGATTAACAAGAAAATCAAGTTTTTGAAACACTCATTGGCAAAAATTAATGAAGATCAAGTTTCTGAAACACTCACCGACGAAAACTGATCAACAAGAAAATCAAGTTTTCGAAACACTCATTGGTGAAAACTGATGAATATCAAGTTTTCGAAACACTCACCGGTTAAAACTGATTAATAAGAAAATCATGTTTTCAAAACACTAATTGGCGAAAACTGATGCATATCAAGTTTCCGAAACACTCTCCGGTAAAAATTGATGAATGTTAAGTTCGTGAAACACTCATCGACGAAAATTGATTGACAAGAAAATCAAGTTTTTGAAACACTGATTGGCGAAAACTGATGAATATCATGTTTTCGAAACAATCATCGGCGAAAACTGATTTACAAGAATATTAAGTTTTCGAAACACTCATTGGCGAAAACTGATGAATATCATGTTTTCGAAACACTTATCGGCGAAAACTGATGAATATCAAGTTTTCGAAACACTCGCGGCGATAAATGATTAACAAGAAAATTAAGTTTTTAAAACACTCATTGGCGAAGACTGATGAATATCTAGTTTTTAAAACAGTAATTGGAGAAAACTAATTAACAAGAAAATCAAGGTATCGAAAGAGTCATAGGTGAAAATTGATGAATACCATATTTTCGAAACACTAATCGGCGAATACTGATGAATAACAACATTCTGAAACACTCATTGGCAAAAATTGATTTATAAGAAAATCTAGTTTTCGAAACACTTATTGGCGAAAACTGATGAATATCAAGTTTTGGAAACACTCACCGGTGAAAACTGATGAATAAATAGTTTTCGAAACACTCATCGGCGAAGACTAATGAATATCAAGATTCTAAAACACAACTCGGTGAAAACTGATGAATATCAAGTTTTCGAGACACTCATATGCGAAGACTGATTAACAAGAAAATCAAGTTCTCGAACCACTCATTGGCCAAAACTGATGAATATCAAGTTTTTAAAACACTCATCAGTGAAATTTGATTAACAAGAAAATTAAGTTTTCGAAACATTCATTGGCGAAAAATAATGAATACCAAGTTTTCGAAACACTCACCGACGAAAATACATGAATGTCAAGATTCCTAAACAGTAATCGACGAAATCTGATTAACAAGAAAATCAAGTTTTTGAAACATTCATTGGCAAAAACTAAAGAATATCAAGTTTTCGAAATACTCATCGGCAAAAACTGGTTAACAAGAAAATCTAGTATTCGAAACACTCATTGGAGAAAACTGATGAATATCAAGTTTCTGATATACTCACCGGCGAAAACTGATGAATATCAAGTTTTCGAAACACTCATCGGCAAAAACTGATTAACAAGAATATCAAGTTTTCGAAACTCTCACCGGCGAAAACTGATTAACAAGAAAATCAAGTTTTTCAAACACTCATTGGAGAAAACTGATGAATATCAAGTTTTCGAAACACTCATCGACGAAAACTGATTAACAAGAAAATCAAGTTTTCGAAACACTCATTGGCGAAAACTGATGAATATCAAGTTTCTGAAACACTCATCTGCGAAAACTGATGAATATCATGTTTTCGAAACACTCACCGGCGAAAACTGATTAACAAGAAAATCAAGTTTTCGAAACACTCATTGGCGAAAACTAATGAATATCAAGATTTTGAAACAGTAATTAGCGAAAACTGATGAATATCAAGTTTTTAAAACACTCATCGGCGAAAACTGATTAAAAAGAAAATCAAGTTTTCGAAACACTCATTGGCGAAAACTGATGAATATCATGTTTCCGAAACACTCATCGGCGAAAACAGATTAACAAGAAAATCTTGTTTTCGAAATACTCAATGGCGAAAACGAATAAATATCAAGTTTTCGAAACTCTCACCGGCGAAAACTGATTAACAACAAAATCAAGTTTTCAAAACACTCACCGGCGAAAACTGAAGAATATCAAATTTTCGAAACACTCATCGGCGAAAAATTGATTAACAAGAAAATCAAGTTTTCGAAACACTCATCGGCGAAAATTTATTAGCAAGAAAATCAAGTTTTCGAAACACTCATCGGCGAAAATTGACTACCAAAAATATCAAGTTTTCGAAACACTCATTGGCAAAAAGTGATGAATATCATGTTTCCGAAACACTAACCGGCGAAAAGTGATGAATATTAAGTTTCCGAAACATCCATTGGCGAAAACTGATGAATATCAAGTTTGCGAAACACTCACCGGCAAAAATTGATGAATATCAAGTTTTCGAAACACTCATCGGCGAAAACTGATTAACAAGAAAATTAAATTTTCGAAACACTCATTGGAGAAAATTGATGGATATCAAGTTTTCGAAACACTGACCGGCGTAAGCTAATGAATATTAAGTTTTTGAAACACTCACCGGCGAAAACTGATTAACAAGAAAATCAAGTTTTCGAAACACTCATTGGTGAAAACTGATGAATATCAAGTTTCCGAAACACTAATCAGCGTAAACTGATGAATATCAAGTTTTCGAAACACGTATCAGCCAAAATTGATTAACAAGAAAATCAAGTTTTCGAAACACTCATTGCCAAAAACTGATGAATATCAAGTTTTCGAAACACTGACCGGCGAACACTGATTAACAAGAAAATCAAGTTTTGGAAAACCAAATTTGCGGAAACTGATGAATATCAAGTTTTCGAAACACTTATCGTCGAAAACTGATGAATATCAAGTTTTTGAAACACTCATCGACGACTACTGAAAAACAGGAAAATCAAGTTTTCGAAACACTCATTGGCAAAAATTGATGAATATGATTTTTTCGAAACACTCACCTGCGAAAACTGATGAATATCAAGTTTTCGAAACACTCTTCAGCGAAAACTGATTAACAAGAAAATCAAGTTTTCAAAAGACTCTTTGGTGAAAACTGATGAATATCATGTTTTCGAAACACTCACCGGCGAAAACTAATTAACATGAAAATCAAGTTTTCGAAACACTCATTGGCGAAAACTAAAGAATATCAAGTTTCCAAAACACTAACCTTCGAAAACTGAAGAATATCAAGTTTTCGAAACACTCATCATCGAAAACGAATTACCAAGAAAATTAACTTTTCGAAACACTCATTGGCGAAAACTGATGAATATTATATTTTTGAAACACTAATGGGCGAAAACTGATGAATATCATGTTTTCGAAACAATTGTCGGCGAAAACTGATTAACAAGAAAATGAAGTTTTCGAAACACTCCTTGGCGAAAACTGATGAATATCAAGTTTTCGAAACACTCATTGGCGAAAACTGATGAATATCAAGTTTTTGAGACACTCACCAGTGAAAATTGATGAATATGAAGTTTTCAAAACACTAATTGGCGAAAACTGATGAATATCAAGTCTTCGGAATGTTCATTAGCGAAAACTGATGAATATCAAGTTTTCGGAAAACTCACCGGCGAAAACAGATTAACAAGAAAATCAAAACACTCATTGGCAAAAACTGATGAATATCAAGTTTTCGAAACACTCACCGACAAAAACTGATCAATATCAAGTTTTCGAAACACTCATCGACGAAAACTGATTAACAAGAAAATCAAGTTTCCGAAACACTCATTGGCAAAAAATGATGAATATGAAGTTTTCGAAACACTCACTGGGAAAAAATGATTAACAAAAAAATCATGTTATCGAAACACTCATTCGCTAAAACTGATGAATATCAAGTTTTCGAAACACTCATCGGCGAAAACTGATGAATATCAAGTTTTCGAAACACTCATCGGCGAAAACTGATTAACAAGACAATCAAGTTTTCGAAACACTCATTGGCGAATACTGATGCATATCAAGTTTTCGAAACACTCACCGACGATTTGGCAAGAAAGGGAAGCTGAGTCCGAGATACGTGGGACCATTCGAGATACTGGAACGAGTGGGAAATGTTGCTTACCGCCTAGCCTTGCCGCCGGAGTTGGAAGGTGTACATCTAGTGTTCCATGTGTCCATGCTGCGGAAGTACTTGTCGGATCCCTCTCATGTGGTACAGCCTCAAGAGATACAATTGGTAGATGGGTTGACCTACGAAGAAGTACCAGTGGAAATCCTTGACAGACAATCGAGGAAGTATGAGGTCAAAGCCAATCCCATTGGTGAAGGTGTTATGGAGGAATCATTCGGCGGAGGCAGCTACGTGGGAAGTAGAAGCCGAGATGCGCAAGACTTACCCCTTGGTATGCACTATGACTAGATTTCGTTTTCTTCGAACTTGCCATGACGATGGCCGGTATTCTCACGTGACGTCAAGACAAAGCTATTTTCTTAAAAAGGTCATGACATCGATTGTTGTCTTGACGTGGCGTTGAGGAAACCTTGTTTTTCAAATTACTATATTTCAAATCCAACCGACCATGACGATGGGTTAAGTCTTATAGTGCATCGGGATAGATAGGGAGGACCGACACATCACAGCGGCAACAAGGTAAGCAAAAGGTACTTTAGTTTGGCGGGTGAACTGCACTTGGATGTTAATTTATGTTCGGTGTTTCACGATACACGCATGTCAGTATGCATGATTAATGTAAGTTGTTGTACGGTTAAAGTAGGTTTTGTACAAGTTCTAATGCTTGAGAACAATTATATAATTATCAAAGATGAATTGAAGTGTATGCGTATGTGAATGCGGTTTCTCCCCTTCCCGGTCGTAGTGGTGCCTGCTACTACGCCTAGGATGGGAGTCACTCACTGAGTCGCTAACTCACCCTCTAGTGGTTTACTTTTTCAGATACAGGTACCGGTCAGGCTTCCACGTCGGCTCAGTGAAGGCGACGTTTTGCTAGCACTCACATTCTGTCTCCGTGGGTGGCTTTGATTTTATTTTGGATATTGTAATGAATTGATTACACTTTGTGGTTATTGTACTCTAGACTTGTCAGCTCCACATACTTAAAGACAGGATTATTTTGGGGGACTTATTATTATGTATACGAATTTGCATGTGAATAGGATATGCCACACACCGGAGTGTGTGGCAACGTATATGACGGATATATATTATGTGTGTTTGAGTATACATATAAACTGAAGCAGCACTTGGCTGTGGATTGCAGGTGTAAGATAGGCCACACAGGAGATGTGAGCCATATATATTGATAATGTGTGTATGCGAATGGCAATGATAGTTAAATGAAATAGGTGTTAAGGCTAACAGACTTAGGGATTAAGCCCTCTGTCTGTGACGGTCATGTGCCTCCGGGTAGGGGTCGTGACAAATTATTATCAAGAACATCGCCACATGTTCCTCTATAGTAGCATCTTTACCATCACTTAGCTTTCCCACATCTTTCAAAACATCACATAAGTTTTGAAATACAACTTTATTCATTCGAAAACTTTCATAACATCTAGCTTCGTGCCCAGTCAAAAATTCAATTGTGTATATCCTTCTAGTCAATATAGAAGTCCCACATGGTATTTTATCAATAAATGACCTTTGATATTCCATCATGTGGTGAATGACAATCAAGTATTCTATTTCATCATAAAATTCACATGAGTCAGAGCTCGAGATATGTGTTGATTCATTTATTGACATATTTATCTGCTAAACAATAATAATAAATATAAAAATATACCAAACAATCTTTGAAACATAGATAATATCTAAAGACAAAATCATAATCGTTTTAAAATATAAATAATATCTAAAGTAAGACAACAATAAAATAATATAAAATGGAAGGATTCCAATTCAAACTAAACCAATCAATCTTAGCACCCTACTCTAAAGATCCCAACCCATCTTTCCTTTTAAGTGCCGCCATTTTAATAAATAAGACTCTCCAATCTTCATCTTTAAATTTTTTCAACGCACTATTATCTATTTTACTTGAAACAACCTCCATGGAATCCAAGAGCTCCATGCACACATCTATGGATTAAGTAGAAACAATAGTTTCATTTGCTTGCTTTTTATATCTTTCCATCTTTGCTATAGCCGCCTCTTTCCTAATATCCATTACTTCAGTCCACTTGTTTAAGGAAGCTTCTAATTTAGCAAACCTTGAAAGTCTCGAATCCATACGATGACGCTCCCTCGATGATCCAAATGTTTGCTTCCTTTTATCACCTATTAGATTTGAATTTTCACCCTTAATATCAATAAACTGTGAATCAACGTGAACACCCTTTGAAAGAAAATCATCTTTCAATAATCACTCTTCATCTGAAGTTGGTGGCTCTTGTGTATAGGCATAACTTAATTTACTACTGGCAGTATTATTTTCAAATATTTCACCAAGTATATCATAATCATACTCGAATCCATTCTTCTTAAATTGTTTATAATATCTTCCTTTCTACAAGAAAATAATTTGATAACACAATTAGTATAATGTAAGTTTAAACAAACATTAAAATAAAACTATATCATACAAATACTACTTGTACTTACCATGTACAAATCTAGCCATACATCTTTCAGAGCATTAACTTTATTAGATATTGAATCCCATGTAACACCAGTTCGAACCAATAAAGTCGATAACTCCCGATATTGAGTATGTAGCCCGTTAAACTTTCCTTTCAATTTCTTCACACCATAATTTTCCTCAATGATTTTTTCAAGTTCATTATTTATCTCTTCCCAAATTGTTTGCTTGAAGGTTGATGTCTACAATTGTTTCTTCTTCACTCGATCATAGATTAAATCAATAAATAATTTTTATTTTGGGTTGACCATTCTATTTGGATGTCTCCATTATCACTCTTTGCTCCCATTTTGTACTAAAAATCATTCAATTAATTAGTCATAGCATAACGAATAAATAAAAGCTAAAAATGAAACATGTATATTCACAGTTTCCTCCCATTTTATGTATGTAAATTATTAATAAAAAAATGAACTAAAAAGTACAAAATATATGAATGCCTCAATGTATATAAAACAAGTAATATTATATCTATATCACCCCACTTTTGTTCACACAATTAAAAATGAATGGAGAATGCACTACTAGAAAAATGTAAAATCCTGACGGATTATTTTGACGGACTAAATTTGGTCAGAAAAAGACCAAATTAATGACGGATTTCTGACGGATAAAAAATTCCGACATTAAATGTATAAATTCACTTGATAAACTAACGGGTATGTGTCGGTCAAAAATAGTCCGTCATTAATTTATGGAAATAGTGTCATCAAACACTGCATTTGGTTCTATGAAAAGATGAAATTAAAAGTTTGTGTAGGGAAGGGCCCGAATCCGCATGACCCGACCCGACCCAGGGACCGAAAAGAAAAACCGAAAATAAATCCAGGCAAAAATATAAATATTGCGGAAGCTACTAACCTGGATGCCAATGCTAAGACCTCGGATCTTGCTAGTGCCTCTGTTCCACCAAGGCTAACCTCCAATCGATGAGCTCCGAAAAGGGCCGCACCAAACGGAGGACTCTACCTACGAGAGATAGAGCCACATGTCCACGACTGATGCACGGAAGAGGACTCAAGAGAAAGAGAAAATTATACTGAGTGGGGTTTCCCAAACGGGATCCCCCCTTTTCCAACACATGGAATGAGCAACTAGAAAGGGGTGGAGTCACTCCTATTTATAGGAGGATGAGAGAGCTCCCATCATTGACGCAAGCAATGTGGAACTTGGAATATGAACAAAATATTCACTTCCATCATGATCACCTAGCCCACTTTGGGCCACGAGTACGGGCTCGTGTGACCTCCGATGAGAGTCATTTTCGTTTTGTTCTCTTCGTCTCTCTGCAAGCTTTCTAACGGATCCTCACTCGACCCGATCGGACTCCCACATGGGCGTATATTTAGTCCCGAAGACCCCAATATATCCAACATACTCCCACTAGCTCATGGTGGGAGGCCCATGACTATCCTTATCACAAAGGACTTCTCTATTTCTCTTTCTCTCGTCGTCTTCTTTCATACTCCGTGTCAGTCGTGACCGCTTGGCACGATATGTGGGAGCCTTATACTAGAAGCCTGTTAGGGCCCAGCTATAAGTGATGCTACAACCCAAGTGTCTGATGATGTGACCACATGTCTCACCTAAAAATAGTGCCATGGGTTCCCTAGACGTGTTCATATACATGGCTAGTCGAATCCCTCTAAGTCTACAATAAGACTAGGACTTCAGCCACACTCAGTTGCGATAGGTATTCATTTCCATGAGAACCTCAAAGGGATCACATAATGGGTCGACCTCAGGATACTATCACACATGCATATGTGAACACAATCTTCCTTTCGACCTCTTATCAGTTCAATCAAAGATAGCTGCTTTCATGACAGTCTTCCATCGAGCCGTATTTTTCCATAGCCTCTTGGAAAGGTACCAAAGTAGCATGCACTACCTCATCTCTTCATGACAGAGTCAAAGTGCATAAGGGTACCCTTTGAAAGGATTGATGCATCCTTTCAGGGACTCACACAGCATTGAAGCAGGGATTCATTCAGATGCTTCCCTTGCGGTTCTTAAAGCACATGCGGTATGAAACGCACGTTGTGGTGTTCTCGAGCGTATGTCGATTTTGATCCTCAATCACTTACACCACACAGACCTTAGTCCAGACTCACTTAGAATCTGACCTGAGTTTGCTACCACACTTCGCTCGCTTCACATAGCGCCAAGTGGAGCACTCACGTCTGGCTACAGGCATTATGAATAGCGGGAATTCATAATTTGATCATAAGATCTCATCATCTTAGCGGATCTCATCCTAGTACACTTACTAGGGCGACTTATCAGTTCTCAGTGGTGTTTTCCTGTCCAACACTCGGCGCTTTTCAGCTACCTCTGGATATTCACACTATATCCCATTTTGGTGTTCAAGGAAAAAGCACCCAAGTCTCATCTTGGCCCACACCACTTGCATGTCCAAGGCGGTTGCTCGTGTGAGAGAGCCAACCTCCAAAGCCTGTACGACATACTTTATATATTGTGTAATAAGTACCTCTGTTTCTTGATCCCCACAAAATAAAGGTAAGCCTAGGCATCACACTTTACTTATGATCAAGGAATAGAGCTCTCACAAAGTTTGTCGTCATGACATAAATTATGTTAAATCACCCTGGTTCGAAGCAATCCAGTGTATCTAAAACACTTGTTTTATGGCTTGTATCTCTATACAGCCAACCCACCAATGCGGGTCCGTGAGGGTATAGAGCCAATGCTCTATCACAGATCATACTATGAGGATCCTCTCTCCAATCACTTGATGTTTAGACTGACACAATAGGGTAATTAACTACTGTGTAACGATGTCTCATACAAAGTTATGTTGCGTTCTCTTGTGCTACTTAGGCTTTCTTTGGTGTAAACCATAACTGTTTGACTTGATGAGATCAATGTCACTAGGTCAACAGCTCTTTCTGCGATCTATAAGTGACTTCAGATCTTCCAATCCAAACAGCCATGTACTGCTGATGAAAATGCAATGAACTCTATGTCCCTAGTGGACAGAGAAATGCATAATCCTTACTTGCCTCTTTGCAAGATGGTTCCAGTGCTTAGCAAAGCACACCAAGACGTGGATGTCCTCACATCCAAGTCTCTCAGCCAATCGACATCAAGGTGTGGCTCGCCATTTGCGGGTCACCAATATGATGAAAACAATCAATTGTCAGCAGCGCCCAACAAGTACCTCAGAACACTCTAAATAGTGTGTCTGACCCAGGTTTGACTGATAACAGCTCACAAAGCCGACTACAAAAAGTATGTTGGAGCGAGTACACTCCTCATTGTACTTTAAGCTACAAACTACATGTATCAAAGTACTATCCAATGACTCCATCTCTAACTTAGTCTAAAGACGTGTAGCAAGACTCAAACTCTTGCCTCTTGCTACTAGCACATTACTCGGGTTTAAGTCCCCTCAAATGGAATCTGTCAAGAATCTCTTCTTCCTAGGATTCTTGTCACAGAGTCAGTCGATTCTTAGAGCATTCTCCATGAATCTTGACTCCTACTGTCTAAACCATTTCCTTTATCTTAAAAGATGAAAGGATAGTCATTCTTAAGTGGCTAAAGCAGCCTCTGTGCCGTTTCTAGCTAGCCATATGTCTTCTAAATACGGTGTGAGGGTATTAAACTCTCAACTTTATTGAAATGGACTAAGTGGTCAATTACCACGAGTTTAGATGAATATGTGAGATCGTGACAAATCCCTGAAGACGACATACTCTACGCTCCTGGCCTTTTGCCATGAGACCTATGTGCTCTTGCACATAGATCCCTTCACCTAGTTTGCTATACAAGAAAGCGGTCTTGACATTCTAATCGATGTACTCCTAGTCTTAAACTGGTGACCAAAGCTAGAATCTGACTCTAACCACACAACAAATGAGAAGGTTTCGTCACAATCGATACCTTCTTGTTGTGTGTACTTCTTCACTGCTTAATGTGCTTAGTAGTGGTCGATTGACCAATCTGCCTCCCTTAACTTTTGAGAGCACAATTGTTCTCGAAATGCCTTTTGACGCGGGGCAGAGCCACCAAGCCTTATACTTGGTATGTCCTTATAGACTTCGTCTTTTCTTCTTCCATCGTTTTAGTCCAACTTTTACTAGTAGGGCCGGAGAGATCCTTCTGAACTATCAAAGGCTCTACTTGATAATTTAGTACTCCTCTAGTACTCCTCTTGGATTGTGCTTCGTGGAAGATATGCTCCTCGTAAGCATTACTCCCACTGGACTCAGCAACTGGAGATGTGTCTATACGCTTCTCTCAACGTGTTGTAGGTCCACCTTCTTTCAATAAAGATGCACATCCCAAAATCCGTCTCCCTTGCTCTAGAAAAGTTTGTCTTAAGGACCACTACATCCTTAGACTCAAATTATGTGACCGGTGTGTCTTCATTCTCGCTAATGAAGACGCATCCTTTTGAGTGACCAAGCTATCTTACCAAGACACGCTACTTGCCTCTAGGGTCAAGCTTCCCATACTCATAGGAAGGATCAAGTATGTTGTATACCCTCATGGTCTCAGCGTACTCTAATCAAGTCTTTTACCTAACTAGAACTCATAAGGAGTCACTCACATAATTTGAAAAGGGCATATGGTTAAGTAGTTTTCTAACTATCCCAATTTCATCACGTACTGTGAAAAAATACTGGGCCACATGCCTTGCCCTCACGCCTATTGGACCGCTGATGTCCGAGTGGACTAATTTGATGAAAGCGGGTTTTCTGATTTCATGATTGAATGGTTCTCAGGTTGCTTTGTCTTAAGGCAATGTTTACAAACTAGCATTGGGAATTTGTCCTTACAAATTCTCCTTTGCTAATACGTAATTGCGTCCCACACGCACTTGCCAAATAGGTGTATTAACCACAGAGGAAGACACAACAAAGCAACTAGTTGAATTACGGGAATGTAATTCAAAGTTCATCACAACACAACCATTGTCATAAAATCAGAACTAACACTAAGGAGTCATGATAAACATGTAGATCACATTATATCCTAAGTTCTCTCACGGAAAAACAACTTATAATAATTTCCGTTCAGTATCTAGAACACAAAACATATATAAAGATAAAGAGTGGCCACTACGCAACTTCGTTTTGTAGCTACCTAACCTCTTAACTTTAATCATGCTTTGTTCCCACGAGTATACTTCCGCTCCCATTGGGCAGAGGACGGAACTCCATGAACCAATGTTCATGGGTGAGAGGAAAATGATTGTTGCAAACAATTTTTGCGCATAGTGCCTTATGGAATGGCATAAGCAACATTTGACCTTGGCCAAAATCTGTTTTCCTCTCTTGCTTTTCCTTTGAATTGAGGCTACTTACCTTACACTTACCCTTTCTCTTCCTAGCACCACATCTCTTGGACCAATTGTCCTTGTTCTTGGAGCCTAGAGCTCTAAGTAACTTTAGCCACTTAGGCTACGTGCTCGATAGATTTTGCAGCCTTATGCCACCAATCTTTGAGCACTAGGTGGTGTTTTAATATCATCAAGAAAATTGATGGTATTAGTGAAGGTCAGAATGATCTACATGCTCTCCCAATAGGAGGGAAGAGATCTATCAACAGTTTGTACTTACTATTTGCTAATTGGGAGTTTTCAGGTTTACTCATACACGCAAATCATGTTTGATTTTCCCTTAAATGCTTCTCCACTATCAAAGCGCATCTTGGAGTCATCAAACTTCATTGTAAGTTACCTCAGTTTGGTGGCCATAGTGTCACCAAACTAGTCTCGATAATGTGATCTACGTTTACAAGTTTTGTAGTTATACTATCAGTCAATTCTAAACGCTAACACTAATTACACAGCTCCTTATTACACAACACACAACTCTGGAAAATTGTAATCAACGCAAGACGAGTGTAGATATAGTCAGTCTCTGCATTCGAGAAGTAGGGTCAACCACCCTCATCACACAGAGAGCCTATATATGTACACTTTTCTCTGCTTGACTCAACAATTTTCATAGAATAGTCACATATTATTCAAAATCCCTTTTGGATTCCCACTATGTAAGCGATCAAAAAGGACATCGAGTCGCCACAGGCATGACCTCGAACTTCCACTTGATTACAACGCTTACAATAATTTAAATAGTCACTTACTATTTAAATTCCCACGTGGATAAGAATTTACATCGAGTTATGGGTTTGCCACATGCTACCCCTAGCTCCCACTCGAGCAAAACGTTTAAGATAATTTAAACAATCACAAACCGCTTAAATCTCCTCTCCCGTTGTGTATGCGAATGAGTCAAGAGATGGTCATAGCCACTCTTTAGACACCAATTCACCTTAATTTCTCCCCATATTTGTATTCGTCTCTCGAAAACAAGAACAACGACTCAAAAATCGTCGAAATCGGAGCTAAAACGGAGAAATTATGCACGACAGAAAACTTCGCGATGCTGGTCAACGGTCAGCGTTGACCAGTCAACGGTCAACCATTGACCTCCGACAGTCAACGGCGCCGGCACCGGCCGACCGCCGACCGACCACTGGTGGCAGCGGCGACGGTTGCCGGTGTACCACCGGCCTCCGTCACCGGCGGCAACGATCCTCCTTCACCGGCAGCCGCGGCGGCGGAGGTTGCCGGACCTCCGCCGGCACCGGCCACCTCGGCGGCGGAGGTTGCCGGACCTCAGCCGGGACCGGTGACCTCACGAGCGACGGCGGCCACTGGACCTCCGCCGGCGACGCCGCCGACCAGCTGCCGGACCTCTGCTGGACCTCCGCCGGCCGGTTTGCCGGTCAATGCCGGTCAACCTTGCCCCTTTCCTTCCCAAAACAGCAATATACATCCACAAGTATATATCTAATTCGTAGGGTACACATACCTTAATATATACATGCAAATTTCGGGTCTTTAATATTGAAAGAGGAACCTAAACATATTTCTAGGTTTTAGGGTATGGATTAACAATCAATATTGAATTAATAAATTAACAAATATAATTTAAATTCAAAAATCATAGGACCCTATCTTAGAATATATGATTTTCACATGTTTTAAATCAAAATTAAAACATATAATTAAAACTGGGAACCTATTCATGTTCCTAAGTTATAAATTAAAAAAAAATCATATAAACCCTAAACATATTTCTAACCCTCATCAGTTCATCAATCCCTAGAGAACAGTGCCCTAGCATAAACCAGGCTCTGATACCAATGTAGGAAAGGCCCCGGATCCGCATGACCCGACCCGACCCAGGGACCGAAAAGAAAAACCAAAAATAAATCCAAGCATAAATATAAATTTTGCGGAAGCTACTAACCTGGACGTCAATGGTAAGACCTTGGTTCTTGCTAGTGCCTCTATTCCACTAGGGCTAACCTCCAATCGATGAGCTCCGAAAAGGGCCGCATCAAACGGAGGACTCTACCTACGAGAGCTAGAGCCACATGTCCACGACTGATGCGCGGAAGAAGACTCAAGAGAAAGAGAAAATTATACTGAGTGGGGTTTCCCAAACGGGACCCCCCTTTTCCAACACATAGAATGAGCAACTAGAAAGGGGTGGAGTCACTCCTATTTATAGGAGGATGAGAGAGCTCCCATCATTGACGCAAGCAATGTGGAACTTGGAATATGAACAAAATATTCACTTCCATCATGATCACCTAGCCCACTTTGGGCCACGAGTACGGGCTCGTGTGACCTCCGATGAGAGTCATTTTCGTTTCGTTCTCTTCGTCTCTCTGCAAGCTTTCCAACGGATTCTCACTCGACCCGATCGGACTCCCACATGGGCGGATATTTAGTCCCGAAGACCCCAATATATCCAACAGTTTGTAAAAGAATGTGAGGTAAAAAGACTAATTTGCCCCTCAATAAATATTAAACAATTATTTTTCTTTTAGTTTTATTTTTTGGCATATAATTATTATTTTTATATTCATTATAAAAAAATTAATAATTTAATATTAGTTAAATAATTATAAAAAAATTAATAAATAATTATAAAAAATATAAAAAATAAAAAATAGTAAGAGAGAGTAGGGGCAAAAGTGTCTTTTAAACCCAACCAAACATAGCGTAAAAAAAAGTCTATTCCCTTTTAATTTTTTTTGGGCAAATTTTATTCTCTTATTTTTCTAGAAAAAATTTTTCCCTCCTTATTTTTTATTCTTCCCTCCTTTTATCTCCCGTCAAAACCTATCTTACTAAATAAATAAAAAAATAAAAGTTCCCTCCTAATTGTTTTTGTCTAACCTCCATCTCTTACTTTCTGTCAAAATCAACACTTAATATAAATAAATAAAGAAAATTAAAATTAAAACCATTTACTTCAGCGCTCCATCTTATACCCACGCAGTTCAAGCTTCTATTCAATGCTACTTCAGCACTTCAACTCGACGCCACAACTCGACGCCGCAACTCGACGCTAACCTTCAACCTTCAACGCTTCAACTCGACGGCGCCTTGAGAGAGAGGATTGAAGCTGGCGCCATGAGAGGGAGCATTAACGCCGGCGCCGTACGTGAAGGTGAGAGTTTCTGGCTTTCTCGTTTTAGCTTTCTCGTTCAGGCTTTCGATTTCTTCCCTAATCGTTTTAGCTTTCTCGTTTCTGGCTTTCGATTTCTCGTTTGGCTTTCTCGTTTGGTTCTTGTTGTGGTTTTTCTTAGATTGTTTCGATTCTTGTTCGATTCTTGTTAGATTGTTTGGCTTTCTTGTTTCAATTTCTTCCCCCAAAACTCCACACCTCGTAACTCCGTTCTACTCTTTTCTATTATTGATTTAATGCATTCTACTTCTTCCCTCTACCTAAGGTATGCCATTCCTTCAATTCCCTTCTCTTCTCAATTTCACTTCATAAGAAGAAAAAAATAGATACATATAAGAGAGATATTTTTATATTCATACACACAAGACACACTATTGACACTATTCAATTTCCTTCGAAGTCTGCAAGATCTTCTTGCACTCCCTTAATTTAGCTTTCTTGAATTAATTGTAAGACACACCTATATATGACAAATGTAATGCTTAATTTTTAGCTGAATTTTAAAGGATATTTTGGTTTATATATATAGCTGTGAGAATATGATAAAGAGAGATTGTTGGTGGATTAAAGTAGGTCATGATCTCCGATTCTCCATTTACGTTTGTGTTATTTAAACTATATGTATATGTCGCTTAATTAAAGAAGATAGTTTAGAGAAAATCTAATTAGTTGCAATATATAAAATGTTAACTAATATATATATATACTGTTTGAATATGGTATTTAAAAAAGAAAAGAAAGTAGCACATGATGAGGAAGCTAAGCCTCCAAATGTGCGATGGACTTATAATACAATAATGTTGTGAACACAAGAATCTTGGTCCGTCAATTGAGGAAAAACCTTAACTAGTTTCCTTTTGTTGGCTTAAGAACGCCATTAATTCCCTCAAACTAATTAAACTAAAACCCCTTTTCTCTTCCTGTTCCTCTGCTTTACAAAACAACATTGAACTTATACAACTAACTCAATATTATTCTCGATCTTGTGTTCATTTTTATAGAGAAGGAGAATTGGATTTGTTCTCTTGTTAGTTGGCCTTCTCTTGAACAGACTCATACTTTGTTGTCACTTGTGAGTGCATATTCAAAAGTAGGATATCAGATTAACTTTCTCTACTAATTTAATTTGTTTTTGTTTGGTAAGTGGTAATCCAACTTATCCAATTTTAATTGTTTAAACTTTTCCTATGAATTTAATTAGTAGCAATCTTTTTTTTTTCTTTGGAGGAAGCTTTTTTTTTCATTGCTACAAAAAAATTGATTCAATAACGAAAAATCAACATTGGTTCAACAAGTTATGGAAACTAATCCATTTCATTAGGCCAAACCAATATTGGTATATGAATCTTGGAGTATGAAAAGCAATAGTATTATGATTTGTTTTAAAGGAATGGTATTATATATGATATATTTACTACATTAAATAAGACATTATTTTTTTTTTTGGCCTGAAGAGACATTAAGTGCTGGTGTTGTTAGATTGTGGTAAAAAGTGTTGATTCTATTAGGTGTTAGTTTGTTCCCCTTTTGTTTCTTTAAGTGATTAAATATAGTTGGCAAAAAGTGCTGGTTAATTTGCTTGGTGATATTTTGCTATCTTTCGGTCTTTGAAAGAATGTCTCTAAGTACTTAAACATGGGTGAATAAACTTTTGGTATTGTAGAGTGGGTTTGGATTCTGAAGAAATGACCGTGTTTTTCTAATAAGTGGTTTTTTAGGTCTCACACTCTTGGAGCTTCCTGTCACCGTGGGTCTCAATTTGTAACACAAGAACGTGTTACTTTTGTTGTGTTGGATTCTGCTTACTGGTACATTTTGCGTCCTTTTGATCGCTTAAAATGGTGGTTTGGGTTGTGGTTTTGATGGATTGTAACTTATGAATTTTTGTCTTCTTAAACCTATTTATGTGCTCATATCTGTTGAAAAGTTGGATTAATTAAGTGCTAGTGTTGTTAGATTGTGGTAAAAAGTGTTGATTCTATTAGGTGTTATTTTGTTCCCCTTTGTTGCTTTAAGTGATTAAATATAGTTGGCAAAAAGTGCTGGTTAATTTGCTTGGTGATATTTTTGCTATCTTTCGGTCTTTGAAAGAATGTCTCTAAGTACTTAAATATGGGTGAATAAACTTTTGGTATTGTAGAGTGGGTTTGGATTAGGAAAAAATGACAGTGTTTTTCTTATATGTGGTTTTTTAGGTGGTCTCGCACTCTTGGACCTTCCTGTCACCGTGGGTCTCAATTTGTAACACAAGAACGTGTTGCTTTTGTTGTGTTGGATTCTTCTTACTGTTACGTTTTACCTCCTTTTGATCGCTTAAAATGGTGGTTTGGGTTGTTGTTTTGATGGATTGTAAGTTATGAATTTCTGTCTTCTTAAACCTTAATTTATGTGGTCATATGTATTGAAAAGTTGGATTAATTAAGTGCTGGTGTTGTTAGATTGTGGTAAAATGTGTTGATTATATTAGGTGCTATTTTGTTCCCCTTTGTTGCTTTAAGTGATTAAATATAGTTGGCAAAAAGTGCTGGTTAATTTGCTTGGTGATATTTTGTTATCTTTCGGTCTTTATTTGAAAGAATGTCTCTAAGTACTTAAACAAGGCTGAATAAACTTTTGGTTTACTTGGCTCTATTTCGGTGTTTCTCTATGTTTAATGCATATCTCTAAGTATCTAAACATTAGTGGAGAGTTCTATATTTATTTTGTTATTTTTTTAATCTTTTTATTGCTTGAAATTATATCTTTAAAAGAAGAAATGTTTAGTTAGGTGCTGGTAGGTGTTTATATGTTGTTTAGTTATCATTAGGCATATTGTTTATAAGTTGTCTAGTTTTTATTAGGTGCTTATAACACTAAATTTATAAATTTATATGGTCAAGTGTTTTAGGCTTGGTTATTGCAAACAACCTTTTTTGTCTATACGACATAAGGGCCGATCGTATTTCGATGTACAATCGACGCCATCATAGTAGGAAAGGATTGAATGACGAGTTTGTTGCTGGAGTCGACCAATTTATAGGATATGTATTGGCAGAGAAAAACTTAGGGTCTAATGGCCAAATAAGATGTCCTTGTTTAAGGTGTGACAATAGAAAATTTATTGATGTAGAAATAGTAAAGGATAACCTTTATAGATATGGTTTTGTCCCTGATTACTACCAATGGATATAGCATGGGGAGCCTTTCTTGCATCACGATGATATCGAAAGGGTTGGAATTGAGAATGATGCAAGGGATAATGTTGATAATGTTGAAAGGGTTGTCGATGTAGAAGTTGATGAACCGAACCCATATCGTACTATGATTTTAGATGCAGCTGGACCTGATTTTGACTCTAACATGAATTTGGAAGTTGATGAACCACCAAACCAAGATGCCCAACAATTTTATGACCTATTAAAAGCTGCTGATGAACCATTGTATGAAGGATGTACAACTCATTCTCCATTATCAGCAGTATCACGGATATTGAACATCAAATCTGAGAATAACTTGAGTGAAAGTTGCTTTAATAGCATTTTGCAGCTTGTAAATGAGTTGTTGCCTAATAATGCAGATTTGCCAACCAATTTCTATAAGACAAAGAATATGGTTGGAAAACTCGATCTGAATTATGAGAAGATTGATGCATGTGAGAATGGCTGCATGTTATACTACAAAGAGAACAAAGAAAGAAGGGAATGTTTAGTGTGTGGTCATGCTCGCTACAAACCTAGAAGAAGAGATGATAGAAATACAAAACAAATAGGTTATAAGACCTTGCGTTATCTTCTATTAACACCAAGGTTTCAAAGGCTTTATATGTCAACAAAGACAGCGGAACACATGACATGGCATCATAAAACTAGACAAGATGAAGGCGTTATGTGCCACCCATGTGATGGTGAGGCATGGAAAGATTTTGATCAATGCCATCCCTCTTTTGCATCAAAGACTCGAAATGTTAGGTTGGGCTTATCATCTTATGGATTTACTCCTTTTGGGCAGTCTGCACATCCATATTCATTTCGTAAAAATCACATTGAGAAATATCCTATGCCTAGAAGGTTCTCTAGTGATGATTCATGGGAGAGAGTTTGTAATTTACCAAGGGTGATGGAAAATGTTGACGGTAACAAGTTGGATGGATTTTCTCACCAACATAATTGAACAAAACGATCTATATTTTGGGTTTTGCGTTATTGGAATACAAATATGATCCAAGATAATTTGGACGTTATGCATATTGAGAAGAATGTGTTTGACAATATATTCAATACTGTGATGGATGTCAAGGGTAAGACAAAAGACAATGTAA
>JAAIUW010000051.1:0-133054 GCA_014851425.1 Senna tora | reverse complement strand
GTTTTAGGGTTTAGGATCAAGGATTTAGGGTTTAATGTTTAGGGTTTAGCGTTTGGGGTCTAGGATTTAGGGTTTGGGGTTTACAGTTTAGCGTGTAAAGCTAGGGTTAGGGCTTAGGGCTTAGGGCTTAGGGTTTTAGGGTCTGGAGCCCAGAGTTTATGGTCTAGGGTTTAGGGTTTAGGATTTACGGTTTAGGGTTTAGGGTTTAGGGTATAGGGTTTAGGGACTAGGGTTTTGTGTCTGGGGTTTAGGGCTTAGGGTTTAGGGTCTAGGTTTTAAGGTTTAGGGTTTTGGGTTTAGGGTTTACGGTTTAGGGTTTGGGGTCTAGGGTCTAAGGTTTAGGGTTTAGGGATTAGGATTTTAGGATTTAGTGTTTAGGGGTTAGGGTTTAGGGTCTAGGGAATAGGGTTTAGGCTCAAGGGTCTAGGGTCTAAGGTTTAGGGTTTATGTTTAGGGTTTAGAGTTTAGGATTTAGGATTCTGGGTTTAGGGTTTAGGTTTAGTGATTAGGGTCTAGGGTTTAGGGTTTTAAGTTTAGGATTTAGGGAGTGGGGTTCAGGGTTTAGGGTTTAGGGTCTGGGGTTTAGGGTTTAGGGATTAGGTTTAGGATTTAGGGATTAGGGTTAACGTTTAGGGTTTAGTATTAGGGTCTAGGGTCTAGGGTATAGTGTCTAGGGTTTTAGGGTTTAGGGTTTCAGGTTTTTGGGTTTAGGTTCTAGTGTTTAATGTTTAGGGTTTGTTTGGGTTTAGGGTTTAGGGTTTTGGTTTTACAATTTACGGTGAAGGGTCTGGGGTTTAGGGTTTATGGTTTCAGTCTTTGGGTTTGGGGTTAGGGCTTGGGTTTAGGGTTTAGGGCTTGGGTTTTAGGATTAGGGCTTAGGGTTTTAGGGTCCTAGGATTTAGGGTTTAAGGTTTAGAGTTTAGGGTTTAGGGTCTAGGATTTAGGGTTTAGGGATTAGGGATTATGGTTTAGGGTTTAGGGTCTAAGGTCTAGGGTTTTTGTTCTAGGGTTTAGGGATTAGGGTTTAGGGTGTAAGTTTTAAGGTTTAAGGTTTAGAGTTTAACATTTTCGGTGTAGGGTTTAGGTTTTAAGGTTTAGGATTTAGGGTTTAACGTTTAGGGTTTGGGGTCTAAGGTTTAGGATCTAAGGTTTAGGGTTAAGGGTTTAGGTTTTAGGGTTTAACATTTAAGGTTTTTGGGTTTAGGGTTTAGGGTCTAGGGTCTAGGGTTTAAGATTTAGGGTTTAGGGTTTAGGGTTTAGGGTTTAGGGCTTAAGGCTGATGGTTTAGGGCTTAGGGTCAACAGTTTAGGGTTATGGGATTAGGGATAGGATTTAGAGTTTAGGGTTTAGTGTTTAAGGATTAGGGTTTAGAATCTAGGATTTAGGGTTTAGAGTTTGGGTTTAGGGTTTAGGGTCTAGGGCTTAGGGTTTAGGGTTTAGGTTATAGGGTTTTAGGTTTAAAGTTAGGGTAATGGTTTAGGGTTTTAGGGTTTAGGGTTTAGGGTCTAGGATTTAGAGTTTAGGGTTCAGGGTTTGGGCTTAGGTTTGGGGTTTAGGGTTTAGGGTTTTAGGGTTTAGGGTCCACGGTTTAGGGTTTAGGGTTTTGCGTTTAGGGTTCTAGTGTTTTGGGTTTATGGTATAGGGTTTAGGGTTTAGGGTTTAGGGTTTAGGGTTTAGGGTTTAAGGTTTTGGGTTGAGGGTTTAGGGTTTAGGTTTTTGTGTTTAGGGTGTAGGGTTTAGGGTTTAGGCTCTTGGGTTTAGGGTCTAGGGTTTATGCTCTAAGGGATAGGATTTAGGGTTTTATGGTTTAACGTTAGGGTTAGGATTTATGGTTTAAGGTTTTAGGGTTTATGGTTTAAGGATTAGGGTTCAGGGTTTAGGGTTTAGGGTTTACGTTTTAGCGTTTAGGGTTTAAGGTTTAGGATTAGGATTTAGGGTTTTAGGGTTTAGGGTTTAGGGTCTAGAGTTTAGGGTTTAGGATTTAGGGTCTAGGGTTTAGGGTTTAGGGTTTAGGGTCAAGGGTTTAGGGTCTAGGGTTTAGGGTTTAGGGTTTAGGGTCTAGGGTTTAGGGTTTAGGGTTTAGGGTCTAGTGTTTAGGGTTTAGGGTTTAGGTATTAGGGTTTTATAGTTTAGGGTTGTGGGCTTAGGGTTTAGGATTTTAGGGCTTAGGGTTTAGGGTTTTTGATCTGGGGTTTAGAGTGTAGGGTTTAGGGTTTAGGGACTAGGGTTTAGGGTTTAGGCTCTTTGGTCTAGGGTCTAGGGTTTAAGCTCTAGGGTCTAAGGTATAGGGTTTAGGGTTTTATGATTTAAGGTTTGGGTTAGGATTTAGGGTTTAGGGTCTAGGGTTTTAGGGTTTAAGGTTTAAGGATTAGGGTTTAGGGTTTAGGGTCGACGATTTAGGGTTTATGGTTTAGGGTCTAGAGTTTAGGTTTTGGGGTTTGGGTTTAAGGTCTAGGGATTAAGGTTTAGGGGTTAAGGTTTAGGGTTTGGGGTTTGGCACTTAGAGTTTAGGGCTTAGGTTCTAGGGCTTAAGGTTTAGGGTTTAGGGTTTAGAGGTTAGTGTTTAGGGCTTAGGGTTTTAGGTTTGGGGTTTTGGGTTTTGGGTTTTTGGTTTAGGGTCTAGGATCTTGGGTCTAAGGTTTAGCGATTGGGGTTTATGGTGTATGGTTTAGGGTTTAGGGTTTAGGGATTAGGGTTTAGGCTCTAGGGTCTAGGATTTAGGATTTAAGGTTTTAGGATTTAGGGTTTAGGCTTTAGGATTTATGGTCTTAGGTTTAGAGTTTAGGGTTTAGGGTCTAGCATCTAGGGTTTAGGGTTTAGGGATTAGGATTTTGGGCTTACAATTTAGGGATTAGGGGTTTAGGGTTTAGGGTTTAGTGTTTAAGGTTTGGGGTTTATGGTTTTTGATCTAGGGTTTAGGGACTACGGTCTAGGCTTTAGGCTTGAGGCTTTAGGGTTTATAGTTTTGGGTTTTGGGTGCAGGGTTTAAGGTTTTTGGCTTTAGGGTCTAGGGTTTAGGGTTTAGGCTCTAGGGTCTAGGGTCTATGGTTTTGGCACTAGGATTTAAGGTATAAGGTTTAGAGGTTTATGGTTTAATGGTAGGGTTAGGATTTAGGGTTTAGGGATTTGGATTTTTAGTATTAAGGTTTTAGGATTAGGGTTTAGCGTTTAGGGTCTACGATTTCACGATTTAGGGTTTAAGGTCTAGGGTTTAGGGTTTAGGGTCTAGGGTCTAGGGTTTATGGTCTAGTGTTTAGGGCTTAGGGTTTGGGGTCTAGGGTTTAGGGTTTGGGGTTTAAGGGTTGGGTTCTAGGGTTTTGGATTTGGGAGCTAGGTTTTAGTGTTTAGGGTTTAGAGGTTAGGGTTTAGGGCCTACGGTTTCAGGTTTGGGGTTTATAGTTTAGGGTTTTGGGTTTAAGGTGTAGGGTCTAAGGTTTAGGGTTTAACCTCTAGGGTCTAGGGTCTAGGGTTTAGGTTTTTTGGTTTATGGTTTGGAGTTTAGGGTTTAGGGTCTAGTGTTTAGGGCTTTGTGTTTTGTGCTTTAGGCTTAGGGATTAGGGTTTAGGGTCTAGGGTCTAGGGTTTTAGGTTTTGGGTTAAGGCTTTACAGTTTAGGGTTTAGACTTTTCAGTTTAGGTTTTTGGGTTTAGGGTTTTTGGATTTCGGGTTTAGGGTTTAAGCTCTAGGGTATAGGATCTAGGGTTTAGGCTCTACGGTGTAGGCGCTAGGGTTTATGGTTTTGTGGCATATGGTTAGGGTTAGGATTTTGGGTTTAGGGTTTAGGGTTATAGTGTTTATGGCTTGAGGATTAGTGTTTAGGGTTTAGGGTCATGGGTTTAGGGCTTAGAGTCTAGGGTCTAGGGTTTGGGGTTTGGAATATAGTGTTTAGGGTTTAGGGTCTAAGGACTTGGGTTTAGGGTCTAGGGTTTAGGATTTATGGTTTTGGATTTAGGGTTTAGGGTTTAGGGTCTAGGGTTAAGGGTTTGGGTTATAGGGTCTTTGGGTTTAAAGTTTAGGGTTTAGGGTCTGGGGTGTAGGGTCTAGGTTCTAGGGTTTATGGTCGAGGGTTCAGGGTTTAGGGCTTAGGGTTTAGGGCATAGGGTCAAGGGTTTAGGGTTTAGGGTTTAGGGTTAGGGTTTCTGGTTTAAGGTTTAGAGTTTAGGGTTTAGGGTGTAGGGTTTAGGGTTTAGGGTTTATGGTCCAGGGTTTAGGGTTTAAGGTCTAGGGTTTAGGGTCAAGGGTTTAGGGTTTAGGTTTTATGGTTTATAGTTTAGAGTTTTTCGATTTAGGGTTTAGGGTTTAAACTTTAGGGTTTAGGGACTAGGGTTTAGGGCTTAGGGCTTAGGGCTTATGACTTAGGGTTTTGGGTTTTGGGTTTGGGGTTTTGGGTTTAGGGTTTAGGGTTTAGGGTCTAGGGTCTAGGATTTAGGGTTTAGGGCTTAGGGTCTAGGGTTTAAAGTTTGGGGTTTAAGGCTTAGGATTTACGATTTATGTCTTAGGGTCTAGGGTCTAGGATTTAGGGTATAGGGTTTAGGGATTAGGGTTTAGGGTTTAGGGTATAGTGTCTAGGGTCTAGGGTTTGGGGTTTAAGGACTAGGTTTTAGGGTTTAGGGTTTAGTGTCTAGGGTTTACGGTCTAGGGTTTAGGGTCTGGTGTCTAGGGTATAGGGTTTAGGAATTAGGGTTTTAGGGTTTAGGGTTTAGGGTCAGGAGTTTAGGGTTTAGGCTCTAAGGTCTAGGTTCTTGGGTTTAGGGTTTGAGGTTTAGAGTTTCGGATGTAAGGTTTTGGGTTTAGGGTTTAGGGTTTTAGGATTTTAGGGTTTAGGGTCTAGGGTTTAGGGTTTAGGGTCTAGGGTTTAGGGTCAAGGGTTTAGCATTTTGGGTTTTGGGTTTAGGGTTTAGGGTTTAGCATTTTTGGGTTTATGGTCTAAGGTTTAGGGTTTAGGCTCTAGGGTCTAGGGTTTACGGTCCAGGGTCAAGTGTATAGGGTATAGGGTTTTATGGTTTAAGGTTAAGGTTAAGATTTAGGGCTTTGGGTTTAGGAGTTTAGTGTTTAAGGTTTAAGGATTAGGGTTTAGGGTTTATGGTCTAGGGATTAGGGTTTAGGATTTGGGGTTTAGGGTCTAAGGTTTAAGGTTTAGGGTCTAGGGACTATGGTTTAGTTTCTAGGGTTTAGGGCTTAGGCTTGAGGATTTAAGGTTTCGGTTCTAGGGTTTAGGGTTTAGGGTTTAATGTTTAAGGTCTAGGGTTTAGGGTCTAGGGTTTAGTGTTTAGGGTTTATGGTTTAGGCCTTATGGTTTAAGGTTTAGGATTTAGGGTTTAGGGTTAAGGATTAAAGTTTAGGGTTTAAGATTTAGGATTTAGGGTTTATGGTTTAGGGTTTAGGGCTTATGGTTTAGGGTTTAGGGTGAAAGGTTTAGGGTTTTGGGTTTAGGGTTTGGGGTTTAGGGTCTAAGGTTCACTATTTATGTTTTAGAGTCTGTGGTCTAGGGTTTAGATATTATGGTATAGGGTATAGGGTTTAGGGTTTAGGGCTAAGGGTTGATGGTGTGGTGTTTAGAGTTTAGGGTTTAGGGATTAGGGTCTAGGGTTTAGGGTTTAAGGTTTAGGATTTAGGGTTTAGGGTTTAGGGTTTACAGTTTAGGGCTTAGTGTTTAGGGCTAAGGGAATAGGTTTTAGGATTGAGTTAGTTGGGTTTAGGGTCTAGGATTTAGGGTTTAGAGTTTAGGGTTTAAGGTTTAGCGTTAAGGGTCTAGGGTCTAGGGTTTGGAATTTAAGGTTTAGTGTTTTGGGTTTAGGATCTAAGGTTTAGGGTCTAGGGTTTAGGGATTAGGGTCTAGGGTCTGGGGTTTAGGGTTTAGGGTTTAGGGTTTAGGAGTTTAGGGTTTAGGGTGTAGGGTGTAGGTTTAAGGTTTAGGATTTAGGGTTTAAGGTTTGGGTTCTAGGGTTTAGGTTTATGGGTTTAAGGTTTAGGGCTAATGGGTTTAGGGTTTAGGGGTGGGGGTTTAGGGTTGAGTGTTTAGGGTTTATGGTTTAAGGATTAGGGGATAGGGTCTAAGGTTTAGGATTTAAGGTCTAGGGTTTGGGGTTTGGGGTTTGGGGTTTAGTGTCTAGGGTTTAGGGTCTAGGGTCTAGGGACTATGGTTTAGGGTCTAGGGTATAAGGCTTATGGTTGAGGGTTTATGGTTTAGGGTTTAAGGTATATGGCTTAGGATCTAGGGTCTAGGGTTTAGGGTCTAGGGTTTAAGGTTTAGAGTGGAGTGTTTAGGGTTTCGGGTTTCCGGTTTAGGATTAAGTGTTTAGGGTCAATGTTTTAGGGTGTAGGATTTAGGGTTTGGGATTTAGGTTCTATGGTTGAGGGTTCAGAGTCTAAAGTTTGGGGTTTATGGTCTAGGGTTTAGAGTTTATGGTCTAGGGTATAGGGTTTAGGGTTTAGGGTTTGGGGTATAGGGTTTAGTGTTTAGGGTTTAGGGTCTAGGGTTTAGGGTTTAGGGTTTAAGGTTTAGGATTTAGGGTTTAGTGTTAAGGTTTACGGTTTAGGGTTTACGTTTTAGGGTCTAGGGTCTAGGATCTAGAGTCTAGTGCCTAGGGTCTAGGGTTTAGGGTTTAAGGTTTAGGGTTTAGGTTCTAGGGTTTAATGTTTAGTGTTTTTGGGTTTAGGGTTTACGGTTTGGGGTCTGGGGTTTAGGGCTTAAGGTTTCGGGCTTAGGGTTTAGGGGCTTGGGTGTAGGATTTAGGGTGTAGGGTTTAGGATTAGGGATTAGGGTTTAGGGTTTAGAATCTAGGATTTAGGGTTTAGGGTTTAGGGTTTAGGGTTTAAGGCTTGGTGTTTAGGGTTTAGGTTCAAGGGTTTTAGGTTTAAGGTTTAGGGTAATGGTTTAGGGTTTAGTGTCTAGATTTTAGGGTTTCGGGTCTAGGGTCTAGGGCTAGGGTTTAGGTATTATGGTTTAAGGGTTTAGGGTTTAGGGTTTAGGGTCTAGGATTTAGAGTTTAGCGTTTAGGGTTTTGGGCTTAGGGTTTGGGGTTTAGGGTTTAGGGTTTTAGGGTTTAGGGTCCACGGTTTTGGGTTTAGGTTTTGGGTTTAGGGTCTAGTGTTTTGGGTTTATGGTATAGGGTTTAGGGTTTAGGGTTTAGGGTTTAAGGTTTTGGGTTTAGGGTTTAGGGTTTAGGTTTTTGGGTTTAGGGTGTAGGGTTTAGGGTTTAGGCTCTGGGGTTTAGGGTCTAGGGTTTATGCTCTAGGGGATAGGATTTAGGGTTTTATGGTTTAAGGTTAGGGTTAGGATTTATGGTTTAGGGTTTAGGGTTTTAGGGTTTAAGGTTTAAGGATTAGGGTTTAGGGTTTAGGGTTTAGGGTTTAAGGTTTAGCAGTTAGGGTTTAGGGTTTAGGTTTAGGGTTTATGGTTTAGGGTTTAGGGTTTAGCGTTTAGGGTCTAGGGTTTAGGGTTTAGGGTTTAGGGTTTAGGGTTTAGGGTTTAGGGTTTAGGGTTTAGGGTTTAGGGTTTAGGGTCTAAGGTCTAGGGTTTAGGGTTTAGGTATTAGGGTTTTATAGTTTAGGGTTGTGGGCTTAGGGTTTAGGATTTTAGGGCTTAGGGTTTAGGGTTTCTGATCTGGGGTTTAGAGTGTAGGGTTTAGGGTTTACAGTCTAGGGTTTATGGTTTAGGCTCTTGGGTCTAGGGTCTAGGGTTTAAGCTCTAGGGTCTAAGGTATAGGGTTTAGGGTTTTATGATTTAAGGTTTGGGTTAGGATTTAGGGTTTAGGGTCTAGGGTTTTAGGGTTTAACGTTTATGGATTAGGGTTTAGGGTTTAGGTTCGACGATTTAGGGTTTATGGTTTAGGGTCTAGAGTTTAGGTTTTGGGGTTTGGGTTTAAGGTCTAGGGATTAAGGTTGAGGGGTTAAGGTCTAGGGTTTAGGGTTTGGGACCTAGAGTTTAGGGCTTAGGTTCTAGGGTTTAAGGTTTAGGGTTTAGGGTTTAGAGGTTAGTGTTTAGGGCCTAGGGTTTCAGGTTTGGGGTTTTGGGTTTTGGGTTTTTTGTTTAGGGTCTAGGGTCTTGGGTCTAAGGTTTAGCGATTGGGGTTTACGGTGTATGGTTTAGGGTTTAGGGTTTAGGGATTAGGGTCTAGGCTCTAGGTTCTAAGATTTAGGATTTAAGGTTTTAAGATTTAGGGTTTAGGCTTTAGGGATTAGGGTCTTAGGTTTAAGGTTTAGGGTTTAGGGTCTAGCATCTAGGGTTTAGGGTTTAGGGATTAGGGTTTTGGGCTTACGGTTTAGGGATTAGGGTTTTAGGGCTTAGGGTCTAGTATTTAGGGTTTGGGGTTTAAGGTTTTTGATCTAGGGTTTAGGGACTACGGTTTAGGCTTTAGGGTTTAGGGTTTAGGGTTTAGAGTTTTGGGTTTTGGGTTTAGCGTTTAGGGTTTTGGTGTTTAGGGTCTAGGCTTTAGGCTTTAGGCTTTAGAGTCTAGCATCTAGGGTTTAAGCTTTAGGGTCTAAGGTATAGGGTTTAGGGTTTTATGGTTTATAGTTAGGGTCAAGGTTTTGGGTTTAGGGTTTTTAGTTTTAGTGTTTAAGGTTTAAGGATTAGAATTTACGGTTTAGGGTCTTCGATTTAACGGTTTATGATTTAAGGTCTAGGGTTTGGGGTCTAGGGTCTAGGGTCTACGGTTTAGGGTCTATGGTTTAGGGTTTAAGGTTTGGGGTCTAGGGTTTAGGGTTTGGGGTTTAGGGGTTGGGTTCTAGGGTTTTGTATTGGGAGCTAGGTTTTAGTATTTAGGGTTTAGAGGTTAGGGTTTAATGCCTACAGTTTCAGGTTTTGGGTTTAGGGTTTACGGTTTTGGATTTAGGTTCTACGGTCTAAGGTTTAGGGTTCAACCTCTAGGGTTTAGGTTTTATGGTTTATGGTTTAGAGTTTAGGATTTAGGATTTAGGGTTTAGGGTTTAGGGTTTAGAGTTTTTGGTTTTGGGCTTAGGGTTTAGTGTTTAGGGTCTAGGGTTTTGGGTCTAGGGTCTAGGGTTTTAGGTTTTGGGTTAAGGCTTTACGGTTTAGGCTTTAGAGTTTTCAGTTTTGCTTTTTGGGGTTATGGTTTTTGGATTTCGGGTTTATGTTTTGAGCTCTAGGGTATAGGATGTAAGGTTTAGGCTCTACGGTCTCGGCGCTAGGGTTTAGGGTTTTATGGTACAAGGTTAGGGTTAGGATTTTGGATTTAGTGCTTAGGGCTATAGAGTTTATGGTTTAAGGACTAGGGTTTAGGGTTTAGGGTCAAGGGTTTAGGGTTTAGGGTCTAGGGTTTAGGGTTTGGGGTTTGGAATCTAGTGTTTAGGGTTTGGGGTCTAAGGACTAGGGTTTAGGGTCTAGGATTTAGGATTTATGGTTTTGGATTTAGGGTCTAGGTTTTACGGTCCAAGGTTTAGGGTTAAGGGTTTAGGTTTTAGGTTTTTTTGGTTTAGGGTTTAGGGTTTAGGGTCTGGGGTGTAGGGTCTAGGGTCTAGGGTTTATGGTCTAGGGTTCAGGGTTTAGGGCTTAGGGTTTAGGGCATAGGGTCAAGGGTTTAGGGTTTAGGGCATAGGGTTAGGGTTTCTGGTTTAAGGTTTAGGGTTTAGGGTCTAGGATTTAGGGTTTAGGGTTTAAGGTCCAGGGTTTAGGGTTTAGGGTTTATGGTTTTGGGTTTAGGGTTTTGGGTTTTAGGTTTGGGGTTTACGGTTTGTGGTTTAGGGTCTTGGGTTTTGGGTCTAGGGTTTAGAGTTTAGGGTTTAGGGTTTAAGGTTTTGGGTCTAGGGTTTAAGGCTTAGGGTTTATGATTTGTGGATTAGGGTCTAAGGTCTAGGATTTAGTGATTAGGGTCTAGGATTTAGGGTTTAGGATTTAGGGTATAGTGTCTAGGGTCTAGGGTTTGGGGTTTAGGGTCTTGGTTTTAAAGTTTAGGATTTAGTGTCTAGGGTTTACGGTCTAGGGTTTAGGGTCTAGAGTCTAGGGTATAGGGTTTAGGAATTAAGGTTTTAGGGTTTAGGGTTTAGGGTAATAAGTTTAGGGTTTAGACGCTATGGTCTATGGCGTGGGTTTTTGGGTCTGGGCTTTAGAGTTTAGGATGTAAGATTTTGGGTTTAGGGTTTAGGGTTTTAGGGTTTAGGGTCTAGGGTTTAGGGTTTAGGGTCTAGGGTTTAGGTTCTAGGGTTTAGCATTTTGGGTTTTGGGTTTAGGGTTTAGGGTTTAGCAGTTTTGGGTTTATGGTCTAATGTTTAGGGTTTAGGCTCTAGGGTCTAGGGTTCAGGCTCTAGGGTCTAGGGTATAGGGTTTAGGGTTTTATGGTTTAAGGTTACGATTAGGATTTAGGGTCTTGGGTTTAGGGGTTTAGTGTTTAAGGTTTAAGGATTAGGGTTTAGGGTTTAGGGTCTTGGGATTAGGGTTTAGGATTTGGGGTTTAGGGTCTAAGGTTTAAGGTTTAGGGTCTAGGGACTATGGTTTAGTTTCTAGGGTTTAGGGCTTAGGCTTGAGGGTTTAAGGTTTCGGTTCTAGGGTTTAGGGTTTAATGTTTAAGGTCTAGGGTTTAGAATCTAGGGTTTAGGGTTTAGGGTTTAGTGTTTAGGGTTTATGGTTTAGGGTTTATGGTTTAAGGTTTAGGATTTAGGGTTTAGGGTTAGGGATTAAAGTTTAGGGTTTAAGATTTAGGATTTAGGGTTTATGGTTTAGGGTTTAGGGCTTAGGGTTTATGGTTTAGGGTCCAAGGTTTATGGTTTAGTGTTTAGTGTTTGGGGTTGAGTGTCTAGGGTTCAGCGTTTAGGTTTTAGAGTTTATGGTCTAGGGTTTATAGATTAGGGTTTAGGGTTTAGGGTTTAGGGTTTAGGGCTAAGGGTTTAGGGTGTAGTGCTTAGTGTTTAGGGTTTAGGGATTAGGGTCTAGGGTTTAGGGTTTAAGGTTTAGGATCCGAGGTTTAGGGTTTAGGGTTTACAGTTTAGTGCTTAGTGTTTAGGGCTTAGGGAATAGGTTTTAGGATTTAGTTAGTAGGGTTTAGGGACTAAGATTTAGGGTTTAGAGTTTAGGGTTTAGGGTTTAAGGTTTAGCATTGAGGGTCTAGTGTTTAGGGTTTGCGGTTTAGGGTTTAGGGTTTTGGGTTTAGGATTAAAGGTTTAGGGTCTTGGGTTTAGTGATTTGGGTTTAGGGTCTGGGGTTTAGAGTTTAGGGTTTAGGGTTTAGGGGTTTAGGGTTTAAGGTTCAGGGTGTAGGGTGTAGGTTTAAGGTTTATGATTTAGGGTTTAGGGTTTAGGTTTTACGGTTTAGGGTCTAGGGTTTAGGTTTATGGGTTTATGGTTTAGGGCTAATGGGTTTAGGGTTTAGGGGTTGGGGTTTAGGGTTGAGAGTTTATGGTTTAGGGTTTTAGGGTTTAAGGTTTAAGGATTAATGGTTAAGGTCTAGGGTCTAAGGTTTAAGGTCTAGGGTTTAGGGTTTGGGGTTTGGGGTTTAGTGTCTATGGTTTAGGGTATAGGGTATAGGGTCTATGGTTTAGGGTCTAGGGTATAAGGCTTAGGGTTGAGGGCTTAGTGTTTCGGGTTTAAGGTCTAGGGTTTATGGTCTAGAGGTGAGTGTTTAGGGTCTAGGGTTTCGGGATTAGGGTTGAGTGTTTAGGTTTTGGGTTTACGGCTTAGGGTTTAGTGTTTTGGGTCCAGTGTTTATGGTGTAGGATTTATGGTTTGGGATTTAGGGTATAGGGTTTAGGTTTTAGAGTCTATGGTGTGGGGTTTATGGTCTAGGGTTTAGAGTTTAGGGTATAGGGTTTAGGGTTTAGGGTTTAGGGTGTGGGGTTTAGGGTTTAGTGTTTAGAGTTAAGGATATGGGGTTTAGGGTTTAGGGATTATGGTTTAGGATTTACGATTTATGGTTAAGGTTTTGGGTTTAGGGTTTATGTTTTTGGGTCTAGGGTCTACGGTCTAGAGTCTAGTGTCTAGGGTCTAGGGTTTAGGGTTTAAGGTTTAGTGTTTAGGTTCTAGGGTTTAATGTTTAGTGTTTTTGGGTTTAGGGTTTACGGTTTAGGGTCTGGGGTTTAGGGTTTAGGGTTTCGTGCTTAGGGTTTAGGGGCTTGGGTGTAGGGTTTAGGGTGTAGGGTTTGGGGTTAGGGCTTAGGCTGTAGGGTTTAGGGTCTAGGATTTAGGGTTTAGGGTTTAGAGTTTAGGGTTTATGGTCTAGGGTTTGGGGTTTGGTGTTTAGGGTCTATGGTTTAGGGTGTAAGTTTTAGGGATTAGGGTTTAGAGTTTAAGGTTTACGGTGTACGATTTAGGGTTTAAGGTCTTGGACTTAGAGTTTAGGGTTTAAGGCTTGCGGTCTAGGGTTTAAAGTCTAGGGTATAGGGTTAAGGGTTTAGGGTATAGGATTTAATATATGGGGTCTATGGGTTTAGGTTTTTGGGCTTTTGGTATAGTGTCAAGGTTTTATGGATTACGGTTTAGGGTTTAGGGTTTAGGGTTCTGGGCTTAAGGCTTAAGGTTTAGGGTTTAGGGTCAACAGTTTAGGGTTTTGGGATTAGGGATAGGATTTAGAGTTTGGGGTTCAGTGTTTAAGGTTTAGAGTCTAGGATTTAGGGTTTAGTGTTTGGGTTTAGGGTTTAGGGTCTAGGGCATAGGGTTTGGGGTTTAGGTTATAGGGTTTTAGGTTTAAGGTTTATGGTCTAGATTTTGAGGTTTCGGGTTCAGGGTCTAAGGTTTAGGGTATATGGATTAGGGTTTATGTATTACGGTTTTAGGGTTTATCGTTTAGGGTCTAGGGTTTAGGGTTTAGGCTCTAGGGTTTACGGTCTAGGGTTTAGGGTCTAGGATTTAGAGTTTAGGGTTTAGGGTTTTGAGCTTAGCGTTTAGGGATTTAGGGTTTAGGGTTTTGGGTTTAGGGTTTAGGGTATAGGGTATAGGGTTTAGGGTTTAGGGTATAGGGTTTAGAGTTTAGGGTTTTGGGTTTTGGGTTTAGGGTTTAGGGTTTTTGGGTTTAGGGTGTAGGGTTTAGGGTTTAGGCTCTTGGTTTAGGGTCTAGGGTTTATACTCTAGGGTATAGGATTTAGGGTTTTATGGTTTAAGGTTAGGGTTAGGATTTAGGGTTTAGGGTTTTAGGGTTTAAGGTTTAAGGATTAGGGTTCAGGGTTTAGGGTTTAGGGTTTAGGGTCTAGGGTCTAGGGTTTAGGGTTTAGGGTTTATCATTTATTGCCTACAGTTAAGGGTCTAGGACTTCGGGTCAAGGGTTTAGGGTCTAGGGTTTAGGGTTTAGGGTCTAGCATCTAGGGTATAAGGTTTAGGGATTAGGGTTTTAGGGTTTAAGGTTTTGGGCTTAGGATTTATGGATTAGGGTTTAGGATTTTAGGGTTTAGGGTTTGGGTTTCTGATATGAGGTTTAGAGTCTAGGGTTTAGGGTTTTGGGTTTAGGGCTTAGAGTTTTGGGTTTAATGTTTAGGGTGTAGGCTTTAGGGTTTAGGCTCTTGGGTCTAGGGTCTATGGTTTAAGCTCTTGGGTCTAAGGTATAGGATTTAGGGTTTTATGATTTAAGGTTTGGGTTAGGATTTAGGGTTTAGGGTCTGGAGTTTTAGGGTTTAAGGTTTAAGGATTAGGGTTTACCGTTTAGGGTCTACGATTTAGGGTTTAGGGTTTGTGGTTTAGTGTTTAAGTTTTGGGGTTTGGGTTTAAGGTCTAGGGTTTAGGGTCTAGGGTCTAGGGCTTAAGGTTTGGAGTTTAACGTCTAGGATTTGGGGTTTGGGACCTAGGGTTCGGGGCATAGGTTCTAGGGCTTAAGGTTTAGGGTTTGGGGTTTAGGGTTTAGAGGTTAGTGTTTAGGGCCAAGGGTTTCAGGTTTGGGGTTTTGGGTTTTGGGTTTTGGGTTTTAGGTTTTTGGTTTACGGTCTTGCGTCTAAAGTTTAGTGATTGGGGTTTATGGTGTATGGTTTAGGGTTTAGGGATTAGGGATTCGGGTCTAGGCTCTAGGGTCTAGGATATAGGATTTAAGGTTTTAGGATTTACGATTTAAGCTTTAGGGTTTAGGGTCTAAGGTTTAGGGTTTAGGGTCTAGGGTTTAGGGTCTAAGGTTTAGGGATTAGGGTTTTATGGTTTTGGGGTTTGGGTTTACATTTTAAGGATTAGGGATTAGGGTTTTAGGGTTTAGGGTCTAGGGTTTAGGGTTTAAGGTTTAAAGTTTTTAATCGAGAGTTTAGGATCTAGGGTTTAGGGTTTAGACTTTAGGGTTTAGGCTTTAGAGTTTTGGGCTTTGAATTTAGCGTTTATGGTCTTGGGGTTTAGGCTTTAGGCTTTAGGCTTTAGGGTCTAAGGTCTAGGGTTTAAGCTCTAGAATCTAAGGTATAGGGTTTAGGGTTTTATAGTTTAAGGTTAGAGTTAGGATTTAGGGTTTAGGGTTTAGGGTTTTGGGTTTTAGGGTTTAAGGTTAAAGGATTAGGATTTAGGGTTGAGGGTCTACGATTGGACAATTTAGGGTTTGTGCTCTAGAGTTTAGGTTTTGGGGTTTGGTGTTTAGGGTCTAGGGCTTAGGGCTTAGGGTCTAGGGTCTAGGGTCTAGGGTCTATGGTTTAGGGTTTAGGATTTGGGGTCTAGGGTTTGGGGTTTGGGGTTTAGGGGTTAGGGTCTATGGTTTAGGGTCTAGGGTTCAGGGTTTAGGGTTTGGGAGCTAGAATTTAGGGTTTCTGGTTTAGCTTCTAAGGTTTAAGGTTTTGGGTTTAGGGTTTAGAGGTTAGGGTTCAGCGTCTACAGTTTCAGGTTTGGGGTTTATAGTTTAGGGTGTTGGGTTTAGGTTGTATGGTTTAAGGTTTAGGGTTTAACCTCTAGCGTCTAGGGTCTAGGGTTTAGGGTTTAGGCTCTAGGGTCTTGCATCTAGGATCTAGGGTTTAGGCTCTACGGTCTAGGCACTAGGGTTTAGGGTTTTATGGTATAAGGTTAGGGTTAGGATTTTGGGTTTAGGGTTTAGGGTTTTAGAGTTTAAGGTTTAAAGACTAGGGTTTAGGGTTTAAGGTCAAGGGTTTATGGTTTAGGGTGTAGGTTTAGGGTTTGTGGTTTAGGGTCTAGTGTTTAGGGTTTAGGGTTTAAGGACTAGGGTTTAGGGTATAGGGATTAGGATTTATGGTTTAGGATTTACGGTTTAGGCTTTAGGGTCTAGGGTTTACGGTCAAGGGTTTAGGGTTAAGGGGTTAGGTTTAGGGTTTTGGGGTTTAGGCTTTAGGGTCTAAGGTCTAGGGTCTAAGGTCTAGGGTTTGGGGTTTAGGGTTTGGGGAGTAGGGTTTAGGGCTTAGGGACAAGGGTTTAGGGTTTCAGGTTTATGGTTAGGGTTTATGGTGTAAGGTTTAAAATTCAGAGGTTAGGGTTTAGGGTATAGGATTTTGGTTTTGGAGTTTAGGGTTCAGGGTTTATGGTCTAGGGCTTTGGTCTTCGAGTTTATGGTTTAGGTTGTAAGGTTTAGGGTTTAAGGTTCTTGGTCTATGGTTTAGGGTTTAGGGTTTAGTTTTTAAGTTTTAGGATTTAGGGTTTAAGGTCTAGGGTTTAGGGTCAAGGGTTTAGGGTTTAGGTTTTATGGTTTATAGGTTAGAGTTTTTCGGTTTAGGGTTTAAGGTTTAAACTTTAGGGTTTAGGAACTAGGGTTTAGGGTTTACGGTTAGGGATTATGGCTTAGGGCTTAGGGTCTATGATTTAGGGTTTCGAGTTTGGGGTTTTGGGTTTAGGGTTTAGGGTCTTGGGTATAGGGTCTAGGGTCTAGGATTTAGGGTTTAGGGCTTAGGGTTTAGGGTTTAGGGTCTAGGGTTTAGGGTTTAAAGTTTGGGGCTTAAGGCTTAGCGTTTACGATTTATAGATTACGATCTAGGGTCTGGGGTTTAGGGTTTTGGATTTATGATTTAGGGTTTAGGGTATAGTATCTAGGGTCTACGGTCTTGGGTTTTGGGTTTAGGATCTTGGTTTTAAGGTTTAGGGATTAGGGTTTAGTGTTTTCGGTCTAGGGTCAGGAGTTTAGGGTTTAGGCTCTAAGGTCTAGGGCCTGGGGTTTAGGGTCTGGGGTTTAGGGTTTAGGGTTTAGGGTTTAGGGTTTAGGGTTTAGGGTCTAGGGTTAGGTTTAGGGGTTTAAGGTTTATGGTCTAGGGTTTAGGGTCTAGGGTCTAGGGACTAGGGTTTATGGTTTAAGTTTTACGATTTAGGATTTAGGGTTTAGGGTTTAGGGTTTAGGGTCTAGGGTTTAGGGTTTAAGGTCTAGGGTTTAGGGTTTAGGGTTTAGTGTTTATGGTCTAGGGTTTAGGGTCTAGGGTTTAGGGTTTAGGGTTTAGGGTCTAGGGTTTAGGGTTTAGGGTTTAGGGTTTAGGGTTTAGGGTTTAGGGTTTAGGGTTTAGGGTTTAGGGTTAGGGTTTAGGGTTTAGGGTTTATGGTTTAGGGTTTAGGGTGTAGTGTCTGTGGTTTAGGGTTTAGGGTTTTTGGTTTAAGGTCTAAGGTTCAGTGTTTAGGGTTTAGGGTTTGGGGTTTAAGGTCTATGGTTCGGCATTTAGGTTTTAGAGTCAGCGATCTAGGGTTTATGGTCTAAGGTTTAGACATTAGGGTATAGGGTTTAGGGTCTAGGGTTTAGGGTGTAGGGTTTAGAGTATAGGGTTTAGGTTGTAGGGTTTAGGGCTAAGGGTTTAGGGTGTAGGGTATAGAGTTTAGGGTTTAGGGATTAATGTCTAGGGCATAAGGTTTAGGGTTTAGGATTTAGGGTTTAGGGTTTAGGGTTTAGGGTTTAGGGTTTACAGTTTAGGGCTTAGGGTTAGGGCTTAGGGGTTAGGGTTTAGGGTTTAGGGAGTAGGGTTTAGGGTTAGGGCTTACGGTTTAAGGGTTTAGGGTTTAGGATTTAGGGTTAAGAGTTTAGGGTTTAGGGTTTAAGGTTTAGGGTTTTGGGTTTAGGGTTTAGGGTTTAGGGTCTAGGGTAGAGGTTTTAGGGTTTAGGGTTTAAGGTTTAGGGTTTAGGGTCTAGGGTTTAGGGATTAGGGTTTACGGTCTAGGGTCTACGGTGTAGGGATTAAGGTTTAGTGGTTTAGGGTGTACGGTATAGGTTTGAGGTTTAGGATTTAGGGTTTAGTGTTTGGGGTCTAGGGTTTAGGATTTAGGGTTTAGGTTTAGGGTCAATGGGTGTATGGTTTAAGGGTTGGGGTTTAGGGTTGAGAGTTTAGGGTTTAGGGTTTAAAATTTAGGGTTTAGGGTTTTAAGTTTAGAGTTTAAGAGTTTAAGGTTTAAGGATTAGGGGTTAGGGTCTAGGGTTTAGGGTTTGGGGTTTGGGGTTTAGTGTCTATGGTTTAGGGTCTAGGGTCTATGGTCTAGGATTTAGGGTTCAGGGTTTAGGTTCTAGGGCTATGGTTTAGTGTTTTTGGGTTTATGGTTTATTTTGTGTTTAGGGTATAGGGTTTTTGGTTTAGGGGTTAGGTGTTAGTGTTTATGGGTTGGGTTTAGGGTTTAGGGTGTACGGTTTAGGGATAGGGCTTAAGGTTTACGGTCTGCGGATTAGGGTATAGGGTCTAGGGTGTTGGGTCTAGTGTTTACGATCTAGGGTTTAGGGTTTAAGGATTCGGGTATAGGCTTTACGGTATAGGCTTTAGGGTTTAGGGTTTAGGGTTTAGGGTTTAGGGTTTAGGGTTTAGGGTTTAGGGTTTAAGGTTTGGGGTTTAGGGTTTAGGATTTAGGGTTTAGGGTTTAGGGTTTAGGGTTTAGGGTTTGGGGTTTAGTGTTTAGGTTTTGAGGTCAAGGATTTAGGGTTTAGGGTTTAGGGTTAAGGGATTAGGTTTTAGTGTTTAAAGTTTAGGGTTTTTGGGTTTAAGGTTTAGGGTCTAGGGGTTTAGGGTCTAGGGTCTAGGGTTTAAGGTTTATGACTTAGGGATATGGGTTTAGGGTCAAGGGTTTAGGGTTTAGGGTTTAGGGTTATGTCTTAAGGTTTAAGGTTTATGATTTAGGGTCAAGGATTTAGGGTTTAAAGTGCAGGGTTTACGCTTTACGTTCTAGGGTTTAGGGTTTGGGGTTTATAGTTTAGGGTGTAGGGTCTAGGGTGTAAGGTGTAAGGCTTAGGTTTCAGGGTTTAAAGTATTGGATTTAGGATTTAGGTTTAAGGGTTTAGGGTTTAGGGTCCAGAATTTATGGTGTTGGATTTACAGATTAGGGTTGAGGATTTACAATTTAGGGTCTAGGGTTTAGGGTCTAGGATTTAGATTCTAGGGTTTAGGGTTTAGGGTCTAGGTTTTAGGGTTAAATATTTAGGGTCTAGGTTTTAGGGTTTAAGGTTTAGAGTCTAGGGTCTAATGTTTAGGGTTTAGGTTTTAACATTTACTATTTAGGGTGTAGGGTTTAGGGTTTAGGTGTTAGGGTTTAGGGTCTAGGGTTTTAGGCTCTAGGGTCTAGGGTCTAAGGTTTAGGGTTTAGGTTGAGGGTTTAGAGTTTAGGATATAGGGTTCTGGGTTTAGGGTTTATGGTATAGAGTTTAGGGTTTTGGGCTTAGGATTTAGGGTTTAGAGTTTAGTGTCTGGGGTTTAGGGTTTAGGGTCTATGGTTTTGCGTTATAGGTTTCGGGTTAAGGGTTTAGGCTGTAGGGATTAGAGTTTTGAGTTTTGGGTTTTGCTTTATGGGTGTAGGCTCTAGGGTCTAGGGTATAGGTGTTAGGGTTTAGGGTTTAGGCTCTCGGGTCTAGGGTCTAGGTTATTGGTTTTGTAGAATGGGGTTTAGAGTTTTGGATATGGGGTCTAGGGTTTATGTTATAGAGTCTATGGTATGGGGTTTAGAGTTTAGGGTACATGGTTTATGGTTTAGGGTTTATGGTTTGCGGTTTAGGGTTTAGGGTTTAGGGTTTAGGGTCTGGGGTCTAGGGTTTCGGGTTTAGGGTTTAAGGTTTAGGATTTATGGTTTAGGGTTAAGGTTTAGGGTTTAGGGTTTACGGTTTAAGATTTAGGGTCTAGGGTCAAGGGTTTAGGGTTTTGGATTCAGGGTTTAGGGTTTAGATTCTAGGGTTTAAGGTTTAGGGTTTTTGGGTTTAGGGATTTGGGTTTAGGGTTTAGGTTTTAAGGTTTAGGATTGGGGATCTAGGGTCTAGGGTTTAGGGTTTGGGTTTTACGGTTTAACGTTTAAGGTTAATGGGTTTGGGGTTTAGGGTTTAGGGTCTAGGGTTTAGGGTCTAGGGTTTAGGGCTTAAGTGTTAGGGTTTAGGGTTTAGGGTCAACAGTTTACGGTTTTGGGTTTAGGGTTTGGATTTAGGGTTTAGAATTTAGGATTTAGAGTTTAGAGTCTAAGATTTAGGGTTTTATGTTTGGGTTTAGGGTTTAGGGTCTAGGGTTTAGGGTTTGGGGTTTTGGATCTAGGGTTTAAGGTTTAAGGTTTAGGGTCTAGGGTTTAGGGTTTAGGGTTTAGGATCTAGGGTTTAGGGTTTAGGGTTTAAGGCCTAGGTTTTCGAGTTCAGGGTCAAGGGTTTAGGGTCAAGGGTTTAGGGATTAGGGTTTTAGTCTTTAGGGTTTAGGGTCTAGGTTTAGGATTTAGGCTCTAGGGTTTAGGGTCTAGGATTTAGGGTCTAGGATTTAGAGTATAGGGTTTATGGTTTTGGGCTTAGGGTTTGGGGATTCGAGTTTAGGGTTTAGGGTTTTGGGTCTAGGGTTTAGGTTCTAGGGTCTAGGGTCTAGGGTTTTGGGTTTAAGGTTTTGGGTCTAGGGTTTAGCGCTTAGGGTTTTCGGTTTTGTGTTTTGGGTTTTGGGATTAGGGTTTTTGGGTTTTGGGTGTATGGTTTAGGGTTTAGGCTCTTGTGTTTAGGGTCTAGGGGTTATGCTCTAGGGTATAGAATTTAGGGTTTTATGGTTTAAGGTTAGGGTTAGGATTTGGTGTTTAGGGATTAGGGTTTTAGGGTTTAAGGTTTAAGGATTAAAGTTCAAGGTTTATGGTTTAGGGTTTAAGGTTTAGGATTTAGGGTTTAAAGTTTAGGGTTTAGGGTTTAGGGTCTAGGGTTTAGGGTTTAGGGTTTAAGGTTAAGGATTTACGGTTTATGGTTTAGGATTTTGGGTGTAGGGTTTAGGGTATAGGGTCTAGGGTTTATGGTTTAGGGTCTAGTGTCTAGGGTTTAGAGTTTAGGGATTAGGGTTTTAGGGTTTAGGGTTTAGGGCTTAGGGTTTAGGTATTACGATTTAGAGTTTAGGGTTTAGGGTTTCTGATCTGGGGTTTAAAGTCTAGGGTTTTGAATTTTTGGTTTAGGGTTTAGGGTTTAGAGTTTTGTGTTTAGGGTTTAGTGTTTAGGGTTTTTGGGTTTAGGGTCTAGGGTTTAGGGTTTAGTTTCTAGGGTCTAGGGTCTAGGGTTTAAGCTCTAGGGTCTAAGGTATAGGGTTTAGGATTTTATAGTTTAAGGTTAGGGTCTAGGGTCTAGGGGATTTGGGTTTAAGGTTTAAGGATTAGGGATTATGGTTTAGGGTCTACGATTTAGGGTTTAGGGTTTGGGGTCTAGAATTTAGGTTTTGCGGTTTGGGGTTTAAGGTCTAAGGTTTTGGGTCTAGGGTCAAGGGACTATGGATCAGGGTCTAGGTTGTAAGGCTTAGGATTGAGGGTTTAGGGTTTAGGGTTTCGGGTCAAGGGTCTATGGTTCAGGGTTTAAGGTCTTGGGTTTAGGTTCTAGGGTTTAGGGTCTAGGGTCTAGGGTTTAGGGTTTAGGGTTTAGGGTTAGTGTTTAAGGTGTAGGGTTTAAGGTTTAAGGTTTGGGGTTTGGGGTCTAGGTTTTAGGGTTTAGTGTTTTGGGTTTCAGGTTTAGGGTTTAGGGTCTAGGGTCCAGGGTTTGGGGTTTGGGACCTTGTGTTTAGGGCTTAGGTTCTAGGGCTTAAGGTTTAGGGTTTAGGGTTTTTGGTTTAGAGGTTACTGTTTAGGGCCTAGGGTTTCAGGTTTCGGGTTTAGTTTTTTGGCTTTTGGGTTTTTGGTTTAGGGTATAAGGTCTTGGGTGGAAGGTTTAGCGATTGGGGTTTAGGGTGTATGGTTTAGGGTTTAGGGTTTAGGGTTTAGTGTTTAGGGTTTGGTGTTTAGTGTCTAGGGTTTAGGGTTTAGGGTTTAGGTTTTAAGGTTTAGGATTAAAGGTTTAGGGTCTAGGGTTTAGGGTTTCGAGTTTAGGGTCTTGTGTTCAGCGCCTATGGCTTAGGGTTTTGGGTTTAGGTTTTAGAGTTTAAGGTTTAGGGTTTTTGGGTTTAGGGTTTGGGGTTTAGGCTCTACGGTCTAGGATTTAGGATTCAAGGTTTTAGGCTTGAGGCTTTAGGTTTTAGGGTTTAGAGTCTTGGGTTTAGTGTTTAGCGTCTAGGCTCTAGGGTCTAGGAATTAGGGTTTTGGGTTTAGGGTTTTGGGTTTAGGGTTTAGAGATAAGGGTTCAGGGCTTAGGGTTTAGGGATTATGGTTTAGGGTCTAGGTTTTACGGTTTAGGGTATTGGATTTAGGGTCTAGGGTTTAGGGTTTAGGGTTTTGGGTTTACGGTTTACTGTTTTGGGTTTTGGGTTTGTGGTTTAGGGTTAAAGGTTTAGACTTTAGAGTTTTGGGTTATGGGTTTTGGATTTTGTGTTTAGGGTTTTAGGTTTAGGGTTTAGGCTCTAGGGTCTAGGTGATGAACGCAGCCTTGTCCCGAGGCCGGCAACAATCAAATTAATGCTAGAATGTGCAACTAGTGGCACAACCTAGGTCGAATCTCTCTCGCGGAGCCTATGTATTCAATTGTGAATTATGTAAGATGTTCACAAAAATATGGATGACTTTGAGGAATTTTATCAAACAGTTGGTGTGCAAGAAGAGTACATGCATCTAAAAGAAACTAAAACTAAATCTTTTTGTGATTTTTCAATATTTCAAAGCAAGAAAAAGTGAGGTGAATGTGTTAAGATGGATATGCTTTGTTCGAGAATGCTTTGGGCTATCCTTTCTCTCTAAAAATTATGGAGTTAATCAATGAGGAACCATTTTTCTAATGTAGTTTAGTGACCACTAAACTTAGGTAATTTAATTAGAGAATGCAATTAGCCAACCGGACAATTAACAAGCCTAATCAAATACCATCAATGAAGCAAATGGGGAATTTAATATAGATAAGAATTCAACTCAACAAATAACATTGTCATTAGGGTATGTTTGGTACAAACACCAAACAGTAAAATCGTGGTATTTCACGATTCCCAAAAAAACTTTATATCATATTTTATACATACCAAACACACTTTTTTATCATACTTTTTCTCTTTCCTAATTTTTCTCTCTATCTCTCTCCTTACTTTTCTCTACAGTACTTTCTTTTATTCTACAGTACTTTACTCTACAGTACTTTCTTTACAGTACTTTACATCTGTGCATCTATACCAAGCGTACCCTTAGAATAACTTCTACAATGAATCAAAACTAAAATAAGATTTAACCAAATTCAATGTAATCAAAACCCACAATGGGAGAATGAAAATATAAATCACAAATCTATATCAATCCCTAATATCCAACTACAACCAAGTTTAGTTCCACAACCATGGAACCAGAATCAATACAAGTCCATCAAAATTAACAAGATAATAATGAATCTATAAAGAGAAGTACAAGGAAAACTAGAATAACTCCCTAGTAAGTGCCAAAGCTCAAGCCCTAATCATCCTCCTCCAAAGCACTAGAAGTTTAGCCACTCATGGAGATGAAGAATGCTCCACCAAGCTTCACCAAACCGTGCCCAGCCATGGATGATGATGATTGTTGCAGAAGAAATGAGTGGGAATGGAGCTGGAGTGAAGAAGATGAAGAGGGAATGAAAATGGAGGCTTGGAGATGAGAGGAAGGTGAGAACTTGGAGAAAAGATGAAGTGACAATGATCCCCGTTAGCCTCCTCACTTAACCCTAATGTATTAGGGCAAATTAGGTTAGATTAGGGTGAGTGAGGCCCACCAATTCGGCCCAAAAATGATTTTCTGATGTAAAAACGCGGGCTTATCTGATGTGGCTCGCTGCAGTGAGCAATTTGCTCACTGCATCGAGAAGACATGGCCATTTCAATCAATTCTGTCCGCAATTGCTCACTGCGATGAGCAGAATTGAAAACTTGTCATTTTTGCTTGGTTTTTGCAAGGTTTTTCTCCCTCGCTTGCATTATGGCTCCCAAATGTTGATCTTCTTGCTAATCCTCCTCTAGATAACCTACAAAACATCCAAAAACACTTGTGAAAATTTCAATCATGAACTTAAATTTGCACAAATGCTAAAATTATGAAATTAACACAATATTTGCAAGAAACTCATGGAATTAGCAAGAATTAAATCCAACACTCATATGAATCAATATACCATCAAAGCATGCATTTGGACACAATAAACACAATAAAACCTTGCCAAATGATACGAAATATTATGATTAAAATGAGAGTTACCAACCTACCCACACTTAAATCTTTGCACTCCTGAGCAAAGCACTTAGTTAAAAGTCTAATCAAAGAAAGCACTGAGAACAACATGATTCCACCAAGACAAAATATGAAAGCAACTAAGCAAGTATCTCCATGCTTAAATTTAACAACTGAACCAAAGGGAAACAACCGGAGTAGCCAACCAGCAAATACAACCGACCAAAGAACAAATAAATCTCTCACTCACCATTGTTGGGCTATTTTCACTCAAATTTGTTTTACCAGCCGATTTCCATAAGCTTCTGATTACTCTATATCTCCACTACAAAAGCATAAATGAAATAGATCAAGAGGTCTTTAAAAGATTGAAATGATGGAGGAATGGCTAAAATGGAAAAAGTGTTTGGAAAAGAAATTAGCAATTGTCAAGCATAAGGGAAAGATTCTTGAATAAGTACGGAAGATTATTGACCAAAAAGAAAAAAAATGCTAACCCAACACTCATTCTCTATCCACCAAAGAAGATTGCCTTAGATCCTTATTTTTATTTATTTAATTATTTATTTTGTGCACTTATTTCTTTCTCTTTTTTTTTCTTTGATTCCATTTCTTTTTTTTTTCTAATCTCTCTCTTCTTCTTCTTCTTTTCAAGCCTTTTTGGCTTACTTGAATCACTAGGCAAATCTAACCCATGAGAATGAGTGGTTAGACAATATATGAAACGGGTCAAAATGCAATACTCAATCAAGAATTAAATGATGAACTATCTTGAAAATTGCTCATAAAAGGCTTAAATGGGTGACAAAGGGAAATGTAAATGGGGTTTGTGATTGTGAAAAAGGGTGAATGAAATGAATGCCTCAATCATTTCTATCAAACTAATGCATGTAAAGCTTCAATCAAGATTAAAAACAAGTTCTAGAACCGGCATGAGAAAACAAATTACACTCAATGATGGTCAATGAAAAGAATTTAGTGCTTGGCTCAAATAGCTTCCCACAGGGCTTGACTCTCAAATTGGTCACTTGTAAAGCCAATTGGATACTAAACTTGGTTAACTTGCTTAAGTTGTAAAACATAGAAAGTGAGCTAATGGAGAAGTTGCAAACCATTTAGACTTAAGCAAGAAACCCAATGAACTCTAAAGCAAACCTTGAAAACACTTTATCAAAAAGCTAAATCAGAGGCAAGAATTAAGCATGAGTTTAGTTGGGTATTTGCAATTAAATTTCATGAGTTGTTACAACATGGGTTCCTTAAATACATAGGAATCAACCCATGAACATTATACAAGTAGATCAAGCATAATACCCTATTTGCATGCATCAATCATATTTAATTTAAGAACTACATGCATTCCTCAAAAGGGATCCTTAAGCAAAAATTCCTCCAACAAAAATCGAAAAATTCTAGTCTAATATGTATTTCAGCTATTTCATGTTATATAAAAGCATAATAAGCATGACAACCATCCCTCCCCACACTTAGATTAAGCATTGTCATCAATGCGAAAAAGAGAACAAAAGGGGCAAGACAAATAGGGAGGAACAATAAAACAACACCAACAAAGAAATAGCAACACAAGGGAAGAAGAATGCATTAAAATAAACAGCCCATCAGAACTCAGAATTTCCATGTGAAAAGTGGTATAAAGGAGTCATCAAGAGTATTTAGTACTAAGCAGGCCATCAGTAGCCCGAGTTACTCAATGTTAGTGTATTTTGACCAAAACCTACAGACTACCAGAGACAACAAAAATATAAAAACACATCATCAAAAGGGAAAGAAAACAATGAAGATAAAAACTAAAACTAAAATTTTGCAGCTACACATTCATAATAAAGCAAAACGCATGCAACATTGGAGAAACTGAAGTAACCATGCCACCAAAAGCAAATCAACTGTCGTCCCCGAACTCGTCTAGGTTGAGAGGCATTGTGGTCCCACTGGCGGCTGGATCCAAGCGAATTGTTCCCTGTGGAATGTCTATGTCCATATGATGCGGATAGCAATCAAGTCTCTCATTAATGCGGCGCAGCTATTCTCTGAAGTGATCATGATCCCGCAGAATCGCTCCTGATTTGCCAATATGCTGAGTAAGAGCTCTCTGTCAGACGGTTGTGAGGATGCCTCAGCAGTAGGAGGAGCCTGTGCTTCACTTGTGCACGGGTCATCTGGATCAACCCTGCCTTTGCCAGCCCTCTTATAATCTAATTGTTGCTTGGGTTTGAACTTGGCATCAGTATCATCTTCGAGGACACTAGAATTGAAGTAAAAATCACTTATCATGTGTGGAAATATTAAAGCACATCCCGCCCGTCCATTGTATGCAACTTTACACAAGATCTTGTAAATGATGGCTTCTAATTTAACAGGCTGATTTATCATGAGGAGGTAAAGAAGAAGCGCTGTCTTTCGAGAAATCTTGGTCAAATATTTAGAAGGTTTGATATTACTGGCTACTAAGGTTAACCAGATTTGTGTTGTGGCATTCATGTCACTACGCAAAATATAGCGCTTACTTCCATCTTGTGGGTCCCAACATGCACCCAATTCCTCTTCAATTTCATTCCAAAGAAAATTCTTGTCGTCATCTTTCAGCTCTTCATAGTGGCACTCGTTGACACGAGGAAGATTGTAATATGACCTAATCCCAGAAGCATTGAAAGTTTTAACTTGCATGTTCCTGAATTTGATGTCCATGTCTTTCGAATGTCTGGCATGGGTATAAAAGTGACACACAAAGGTTTCATTCCCCAAATCTCTATGCCGAATCAAACTGTCAAGGCCACCTTGCTCAAGCTGACAAAAGAATTCGACTCTGTTGTTTGCTGGAAAAGCACGCTCGGGATGCAGATTGCGAATAAAAATCTGGTCACTGGCTTGTTTACGGGACAACTTCTTTGGTGGCATGGTAGCTGCAAAGGAAAATTCAAAATACAAACAAACAGTCCTAGGATATTAGCTAAACATAATAGTTAGAAAAGAAAAAAAATGCTCTATCCAGTCCTAGGTTATACACAACCTAATCTACCAAACCTAGGGAAAAAGAAATATAAAAAGAGATGGAAAGCAAAACTAAACTAACCTAATCTAAACTAACAACGCTCTAAGACTTACCTAATTTAAACAAACTTACTTAATTGACATTCTTAAAACTAAGCAAAAGTGAAATAGCGTGCTAACTACGTCTAAGAGTTTCCACAACCTAATTACCTAGTTAGCACACTAACACAACCAGAAACTAACTAATTAACTGAAACATTCAGAAAATTAAATTGGATTAAACATAGTTAAATAAAGAAAGAACTAACTAAAGTCAAACCTAAATAAGACTATTTATCAAAAATGCCTAATGCCTAAATCTAACAAAATTTAACTAACTAAATAGAAGTTTCAGAAAACAAGAAAAATAAAATTAAAATTAAAATTAATAAGTAAATAGGTATTTAAGAAATTACCTAAATTGGAGAAGAAAGAAGATGGGGCTTGGAACGATATGGTGATGAGGATTGGCAGAGAGGAGAGGAGGTGCAGATCTGGAATGGGGGAGAGAGGAGGGGTTCACGGTTTGGGGGGGTTGAGGTGGGAAAGATGAAGAGAAAGGGAAGAAGAACTTAGTGGGTCGTTTTCCGACGAGTTTCTCGCCGGAAAAAATGGTGGGGGAAGGTACGGTGGGTCTGGAGGCTATGGTGGTTTGGAAGGTTGGGGAAGAAGAATGGTGGGGGGTACGGGGAAGAAGAGAATGGAGAAGAGAAGAAAGGGAAGAGGGGTACGGGGGGGGGGGGGGGGGGGATTAACACAAGCTAAAATATATATATATATATATATATATATATTAACTCAAATCATTAACTTAACTAATTCTTAAACATTCTAAACCTATTGGTCCAAATTTCTAACATCTTAAAATCAACCAAGATCACCCCAAATACTCATCACATAGCAACCACAGAGATCCAATCAAAAATCAAGCCTGGTCACATCATAATTTCAACATCTAGGGAGTGAAAAATACAAGACAAAATAAACACACAAGGAAAACAAAGACATAATAAAGTAAATAAAAACATATTTAAATAAGAAAATTCTATATCTACCAACTACTAGAAGGTTTCTTCCCCACACTTATCTCAAACAATACATGATCAAGGTAATTGAATTGCAACAAGACAAGGGAAGGAAAGAAACGACCTGGCCCTTATGGGGACTTGAAGCTCTCCTTGTACAATTTTAGCAAATGGCCATTAACGAGGTGTGTTGCCCCACTCGCATCCTCTTTTATCTCAATAGCACCATAGGGAAACACCCTTGTCACAGTATAAGGGCCGTCCCATTGAGTTTGCAGCTTCCCTTGTTTAAACTTGTAACTAGCCATGAACATCAGCACTTTGTCGCCGAGATTAAAATTCTTCCTCAAGATTCCACTATCATGTATCTTCTTTGTCTTTTCTTTGTAGAGCCTCGAGTTCTCATATGCCTCAGTTCTTAACTCATCCAGCTCTTGCATCTGAAGCTTTCTCTCCTCACCAGCTGCTTCAAGGTCCAAATTGCACTTTCTAACCGCCCAATATGCTTTATGTTTGAGCTCTACTGGAAGATGACATACCTTCCCAAAAACCAACCGGTATGGGGACATACCAATTGGGGTCTTGAAAGCAGTTCGGTAAGCCCATAAGGCTTCTTCCAGTCTTAAGCTCCAATCTTTTCTTGAAGGTTGGACGATCGTTTCTAAAATTCTCTTGATTTCCCTGTTTGAGACCTCAGCCTGGCCATGTGTTTGTCGATGGTAAGCAGTGGAGACTTTATTTTGGACACCATGTTTTGTCAATAGGTTATTGAAAAGCCTGTTGCAGAAATGGGTGCCCTGGTCACTGATGATCGCTCTAGGTACTCCAAACCTACATACGAAGTGGGATTTGATAAACTTTGACACAGTTTGGGCATCATCCTTCCTAGTTGGGATAGGTTCTACCCACTTTGAAACATAATCCACAGCCAACAAAATATATAAAAATCCATTGGACGGAGGCAAAGGACCCATAAAATCTATTCCCCAAACATAAAAAGGCTCACAGAAAAGGATATGTTGTTGGGGCATCTCTTGTTTCCATCCTATACCCCCAAAACGTTGGCATCTATCACATGCTTTACAAAAAGTTTATAGAATCCATGACTAGGTTTGGCCAATAAAACCCACTGTCTAAGATCTTTCTAGAAGTCTTTTTCCCACTAAATTGCCCTGCACAAGACAAGGTATGGAAGGCTGAGAGGATGCTTTCTTGCTCTTCTTCTTGTATGCATCTTCGTAAGACTTGGTCAACACACAACCTCCAAAGATGCGGCGCATCCCAAGCATAGAATTTGGCATCGTGCTTCAGCTTCTGAACCTAAAATGTAGACATGGATGGAGGAGTTACTTGACTAGTGATGAAATTAACAATATGGCCGTACCAAGGCTTACGACGAGCAATGGTACACAATGAAGAATCAGGGAATGTATCAAAAATGGAATTAGAATTGTCAACTCCCTGAGTATCATTTGGCAAACGGCTCAAATGATCTGCTACGTGGTTCTCTGCTCCTGCTCTATCTCTTATCTCCATATCAAATTCCTGTAGGAGAAGGGCCCACCTAAGTAGCCTCGGCTTGGAGTGAGGCTTTGAAAAGAGGTACCTAACTGCTGCATGGTCAGAATACACAACAACTCTAGAAGTTGACAAGTAAGGATGAAATTTTTCCAAGGCAAAGACTACGGCAAAAAGTTCCTTCTCAGTTGTGGTGTAATTGATCTGAGCCAAGTCCAATGTCTTGGAAGCATAAGCAATCACCCTAGACATCTTGTTCTCCTTTTGTTCTAACATGGCCCCCACTGCAAAGTTAGATGCATCACAAGAAATTTCAAAGTGTAAATTCTAGTTAGGCGCAGTAAGAATAGGTGGTGTCACAAGCCTAGCTTTGGCTACGTTTGGTTCAATTCCAATAAGTGGAATTGGAATCCAATTCCATAAAAAATAAAATTTTCTAGTGTTTGGTTCGCTCCTTAAAATTGAGAATTGGACCCAATTCCATGGAATCCAATTCTCAATTCCATAAAGTGGATTTTGTTTGGTTGGACATGGAATTGGATTCCACATGGAATTGCACAATATTCTAGAGATTATTTAGTTTGGTTGAGTTATGTGGAATTGAAATTAAATTACGTGGAATTGGTTTTTTAGAATTGGGTGTGTAAATTTTGTGGAATTAGATTGTGGGGTATTTTGGAGGAATTGAGATAAATTTTGTGGAATTGGGTTTAAAAGACATTTTTGTCCCTACTTTCTTTCTCTATTTCTTTACTGTTTTTTATTTTTTATAATGAATATAAAAAAAGTAATTATATACTAAAAAATATAATTAAAAAAATAATTATTTAATATTTATTAAAGAGCAAATTAGTCTTTTTATCTCACATTTTTTTTATAAATTTTCAATTCCATCTTTTCATACCAAACACACTTTTTCAATTCAAATAATTCAATTCCAATTCCATCTTTTCATACCAAACAAACTTTTTCAATTCAAATAATTCAATTCCAATTCCAATTCCACTTATAATTCAATTCCATATTTTTTTTCAACCAAACGTAGCCTTTAAGTTCATCAAATGCTACCTTACAAACTTCACTAAAGTTAAACTCTGCATCTTTTTGAAGTAATTGAGATAATGGATATGCAATTTTGCTAAAATCCTTAATGAACCTCCTATAGAACCCTGCATTACCCAAAAATGATCTAATCTCTTTAACACGTGGGATATGGGAGGGAGGAGATTACTTATACTTTTGCTTTATCCACCTCAATCCCTTTTCTAGAAATTAAATGACCTAAAACAATTCCTTGATCAACCATAAAATGACACTTTTCATAATTTAGCACAAGACCTTTTTTAGAACATCTAGCAAGAATTTTATCTAAGCCGTCTAAACATGCATCAAATAATTCTCCATAAACTGTAAAATCATCCATAAATACATCCATGCATTGTTCAAGAAAATCAGAAAAAATAGACATCATACAACGCTGAAATGTACCAGGAGCATTACACAAACCGAAGGGCATTCTCCGATATGCAAATGTACCAAAGGGGCAAGTAAAAGTGGTCTTGTCTTGGTCCTCCGGAGCAATGGGTACCTGAAAATAACCAGAGACGCCATCAAGGAAATAGTAATAAGACTTACCAACAAGCCTCTCAAGCATCTGGTCAATAAAGGGTAAAGGGAAATGGTCCTTTCTAGTGGCGTCATTTAATTTTCTATAGTCAATACACATGCGCCACGAATTCTGGACTCTAGTGGGAATCAACTCATCCTTGTCATTTTTCACTATTGTGATCCCACTCTTCTTTGGTACAACCTGCACAGGGCTAGCCCATTTACTATCAGAAATTGGGTATATAATACCCACACTCAAAAGCTTAGTGACCTCTTTCTTGACCACATCTAAAATCAAAGGATTTAACCTCCTTTGGGGTTGCCTCTTTGGCTGCGACTCCTCCTCTAGCAGAATTCTGTGTGTACAAACTGTGGGACTAATTCCCGGTATATCTGCTAAGTTGCACCCTATTGCTCTTTTATGTTTTCTCAAAAGGTTTAAGAGCTTCCCTTCATTCTCGTCAGATAACCCATTAGCAATGATCACTGGTAATTGGTTATTTGACTCTAAGAAAACATACTTTAGATTTGAAGGGAGCTCTTTGAGCTCTAGAGTAGGAGGTTGAATTAATGAAGGAACTAGTTTCTGAACAACTAAAGTGGCAAGAGTACTTCCCTTTATAACTTCATTTTTAACACATGCCTCAACTTCCATGCATTCAAACCTTGGTAGTATGTTCCCTTCTTCGGTTGACTCAGCCTCAACTGCGATCTCCTTTCTTTTACTATGTTGCCCTTGGAATAGGTGAGAAGGTGGAGAAGCAGCAAGGGGGTCTTCACATGGCTGAATGTATTGAAGTTTGTTTTGGATCACCTTCCCCACTTCATTGCTTGACTCACTTGAAAACTCAATGAATAACTTCCCCAAAGGGCCATCATAACTGCTCAAAGAAGAAAGAGAATCCAAAGAATAAATAGTCACAGAAAATGTATCAGATTGTGGGGTACCACGTGTACAATCAACTGACATGCAGTTAAGACATGAGGGATCACCTCCACAAGAGCAAGTAGATGGAACAGAATATAAAGAAGAGAATGAAGCAAGAGTGTCATCATCAGCATGCAAAAGTTCAGGGAATGAAAAATAACCATCAGAAAATGCATCAACAGTAGATTCAGAATTATCATCATCAAACTTATAACCTACATGTTCATCTTCCATGATTACATCTATTGCACTAACCCCAAGGAAAGAATAGTCCACATAAGGATGCTTCATGGCCTCATACATATTAAAATTAACTTTATGATCTCCCACTTCCATAGAGATCGTTCCTTATTTCATGAGAATCAAAGTGTTAGCAGTTCTCAAGAAGGGACGACCTAAAATGAGAGTGGAATCTTGAGGCATTCCTGCAGCCATATCAAGAATATAGAAATCAGCTGGAATAAGCAAATCTTTCACTCGGACCAAAAGGTCCTCTATAATCCCATCAGGTCGCCTAATAGACCTATTTGCTAATTGTAAGATTACTGTAGTGGGTTGGAGTGTTTTAACACCTAGGGCTTGATAAACAGATTTAGGCATGACATTAATAGCAGCCCCTAGATCAAGTAGTGCACCCCCTATAGTAAACTTACCAATAGTACATGGAATTGTGAAAGACCCCGGGTCTTGATACTTGACCGGGATTTGGGGTTTGAAAAGAGCTGAAACATTAGAGCTCACTTGAACTCTCTCATTTGGTCTAAATCTTCTCTTGTTTGTCTAAAGCTCTTTCAAAACTTTTCCATATTTAGGCACTTTTCTTACCAACTCTAACAAAGGAATATTAACTTCTAACTTGGTAAATAAATTCAGTGCCTCTTCATCAGTTTTAACTTCCTTGACCTTCTTACTTAGCAAATATGAATTAGGAAAGGGAAGATCACTTATACTTACCTCCTTACCTTTTTGGGTGGAGATGGCTTTGTTAATTGCTTCTTCCGTCTTATTTTGTTCCTCTTTTTCTTTTAGTTCCTCTTGTAGCTCCTTCTTCTTTTCTTCAACTTTTTCCCGCAGCCTAGTTTCGTTGGAGCTCTCAGAAAGCTTGAGTGGTGACAAAGGAGGACTTTCACATACAATTTCTTCAATTTCATCATCATCTTCCTTGTCTTCAAATCTGACCTTTCTGCCACTTCTAAGGCTTATGGCATTCAGTGACTTAGGATTGATCACTGTGTTAGAAGGCGTCGCTCCACTTGATCTAGCTTGTTCATCACTCTTCTTGTCAGACAGCTGAGTAACATATGAGTTCAGGTTGTCATGCTTTACTTCCATTTGTTCAAACTTGTTCATGATATTGGTGAAGCATGAGTCAAGGTGTAAGGCGACGGCGTTGATTTTATCATCAGTGATACTCCGCTCTTGGTCAAATTTTGCACCAATATCTGAGAACCCTTTCACTAAAAGCTGTTTAATCTCATCATTGCTTGAAGAGGGGCACCTTAACTAATGGGAACCATGGCATTGGTGGTGTTCTGTTTTGGTGCTTGGCTAGGTGAAGCCGCTTGAAAATTTGAGTATTGACCACCATAAGAATTTCCTCCTCTAGATGGATAGTTCCCTTGACTTTGCCCACTGCTAAACCCTTGAGTATTCTGATTACCGCTATTCCCATATCTGAAGTTAGGGTGATCTCTCCAACCAGGATTGTATGTATTGGAGTAAGGGTCCCTTTGTTGGTATTGCCCAGGTCATGCTTGATACATTGCATTCACATCTTCATATTGACCAGGACAATCTGCTGATATGTGCATAGGGGAATCACATAATGTACAACTAGCGCCTACCATAGCTAGCTGTTGAGTGGGTGACTGTGGAGATTGGATGCTCAGTCCATCCACCCTCTTTGTTAGTGCAGACAGTTCATGTACCACTTTCACCAACAATGGATCTCGATCTGCTGGAGATATCTCTTTTACTGCTCGAGTATCCCTCGTAGTAATGTTTTGCCTACTCAAGGCAAGCTTCTTGTTCAACTCCACTGCTTCATCAGGGGGCATGTCTTCTATGGACCCATTAGCAACTGCATTGAGCATTTTTGCATCTTCATCAGTCAACCCATAAACAAACGCTTGGACTAGGTGCTCCAGTGGCATTTGATGGTTTGGACATTTTGCTACCATGTCCATCCTTCTTCATTCCTTTCCCTATTGTCCATCCTATTATCCCCATTATCCTCTTCGGCCATTTCTTCTATTGCTAGTTCTCTTTCTCTTTCTTGGTTAGCCTTAATCACTTTCTTTTTGAGTTTTCTTATTTTTCTAAGAGTTCTTTCAATTTCTAAATCCAATGGAATTAGGTCTCCTCTAGAACTTCTTAGCATGCTCTAAGCAGACAAACAAAAGGAAGAAAACACACAGAAAAACAATCAAACAATCAAACAAAAAGGATGCAATCTAAATGCTAAAACAAGAATAAACTACTTAGGAACACAAAACCAAAAACACAAACGAAAACACATAGACAATTAAATTAAACTTAAACTATGCAATTCCCGAAGGAATCACGCGAAGACAACTTGTTTCGTGAAAATCTAGCACAATTGCAAAAAGAACCAAAATGGCTCCCTGGCAACGGCGCCAAATTGATGAACGTGGCCTTGTCGCGAGGCCGACACCAATCAAATTAATGCTAGAATGTGCAGCTAGTGGCACAACCTAGGTCGAATCTCTCTCGCGGAGCCTATGTATTCAATTGTCAATTATGTAAGATGTTCACAAAAATATGGATGTCTTTGAGGAATTTTATCAAACAGTTGGTGTGCAAGAAGAGTAAATGTATCTAAAAGAAACTAAAACTAAATCTTTTTGTGATTTTTCAATATTTCAAAGCAAGTAAAAGTGAGCTGAATGTGTTAAGATGGATATGCTTTGTTGGATAATGCTTTGGGCTATCCTTGCTCTCTAAAAATTATGGAGTTAATCAATGAGGAACCATTTTTCTAATGTAGTTTAGTGACCACTAAACTTAGGTAATTTAAATAGAGAATGCAATTAGCCAACCGGACAATTAACAAGCCCAATCAAATACCATTAATGAAGCAAAAGGGGAATTTAATATAGATAAGAATTCAACTCAACAAATACCATTGTCATTAGAGTAACTTCCACAATGAATCAAAACTACAATAAGATTTAACCAAATCCAATGTAATCAAAACCCACAATGGGAGAATGAAAATATAAATCACAAATCTATATCAATCCCTAATATCCAACTACAACCAAGTTAAGTTCCACAACCATGGAACCACAATCAATACAAATCCATCAAAATCAACAAGATAATAGTCAATCTATAAAGAGAAGTAGAAGGAAAACAAGAAGAACTCCCTAGTAAGTGCCAAAGCTCAAGCCCTAATCATCCTCCTCCAAAGCACTAGAAGTTTAACCACTCATGGAGATGAAGAATGTTCCACCAAGCTTCTCCAAGCCGTGCCCAGCCATGGATGATGATGAATGTTGCAGAAGAAAGGAGTGGGAATGGAGGTGGAGTGAAGAAGATGAAGAGGGAATGATAATGGAGGCTTGGAGATGAGAGGAAGGTGAGAACTTGGAGAAAAGAAGAAGTGCCAATGATCCCCCTTAGCCTCCTCACTTAACCCTAATGTATTGGGGCAAATTAGGCCAGATTGGGGTGAGTAGGGCCCACCAATTCGGCCCAAAAATGATTTTCTGATGTAAAAATGCGGGCTTATCTAATGTGGCTCGCTACAGTGAGCATTTTGCTCGCTGCAGCAAGCAAACATAGCCATTTCAATCAATTCTGCTCGCTGCGGCAGAATTGAAAACGTGTCTTTTTGCGTTGTTTTTGCCCGGTTCTTCTCCCTCGCTTGCATTATGACTCCCAAATGTTATTCTTCATGCTAATCCTCCTCTAGATAACCTACAAAGCATCCAAAAACACTTGTGAAAATTCCAATCATGAACTTAAATTTGCACAAATGCTAAAGTTATGAAATTAACACAATTTATGTAATAAACTCATGGAATTAGCAAGAATTAAATCCAACACTCATATAAATCAATATACCATCAAAGCATGCATTTGGACACAATAAACAAAATAAAACCTTGCCAAATGATACGAAATATTATTATTAGAATGAGTGTTATCACTAGGGTATATGGTTAAGGCTCTAGGGTATATGGTTTAGGGTTTTATGGTTTAAGGTTTAGGGTTTAGGGTTTTACTGTTTAGGGTTTAGGGTTTAGGGTTTAGGGTTTCTGGTTTAGGGTTTATCGTTTAGTGTTTAGTGTTTAAGGTTTAAGGTTTAGGGTTTAGTGTTTAGGGTTTTAGAGTTTAAGGTTTATGAATTAGGGTTTAGGGTTTAGGGTCTAGAGTTTAGGGTTTAGGCTATAGGGTCTAGGGTTTAGGGTTTAGGCCTTAGGGTCTAAGCACTAGGGTTTTGGGGTTAGGGTTTAGGGTTTAGGGTTTCGAGTTTAGTATTTAGGGTTTAGGGTTTAAGATAAAGAGTTTAGGATCTATGATCAAGGATTTAGGGTCTAGTGTTTAGGGTTTCGAGTTTAGGGTTTAGGGTTTAGTGTTTAGGGTATAGGGTTTAGGGTTAGGGTTTAGGGTCTACGGTCTAGGGTCTACGGTCTAGGGTTCAAGGATTAAGGTTTTTTGCATTAGGGTTTAGGGTTTAGGGTTTAGGGTCTAGGGTCTATGGTCTAGGGTTTAGGGTCTACGATTTAGGGTTTAGGTGTTTCGGGTTTAGGGTTTAGGGTTTAAGGTTTAGGATTTAGGGTTTAGGGTCTAGGGTTTAGGGTTTAGGGTCTAGGTTCTAGGGTTTAGGGTCTAGGATTTAGGGTTTAATGTTTAGGGTCTAGGGTTTGGGGTTTAGGGATTAGGGTTTTATGGTTTAGGGTTTATGGTTTAGGGTCTAGGGTCTAGGGTTTAGGGTTTAGGGTTTATTGTTTTATTGTTTAGATTCTACATTTTAGGGTCTAGGGTTCAGGGTTTATGGTTTTTGGATTTTGGGTTTAGGGATTAGGGCTTAGGGTTTAGGGTCTAGGGTCTAGGGTGTAGTGTTTAGGTTCGAGTGTTTAATGTTTAGGATTTAGGGTTTAGGCTCTAGGGTCTAGGGTTTAGGGTATAGGGTTTAGAGTTTAGGATTTACTGCATTTGGTTTTGGGTTTAGGGTTTTGGGCTTAAAGTTTAGGGATTAGGGTTTAGGGTCTAGGGTCTATGGTCTAGGGTTTAGGGTTTAGACTGTATGGTCTATGGTTTAGGGTCTAGGGTTTAGAGTTTATGATTTAGCATATTGGGTTTAGGGTTTAGGGTTTAGAGTTTAGAGTTTTGGCCTTTGTGTTTAGGGTTTAGAGTTTAGGGTTTAGGGTTTAGTGTTTTTGGGTTTTTGGGTTTAGGGTCCAGGGTTTAGGGTTTAGGCGCTAGGGTCTATTGTCTAGGGTTTAAGCTCTACGGTCTAGGGTGTAGGGTATAGGGTTTTATAGTTTAAGGTTAGGGTTAGGATTCAGGGTTTAAGGTTTACTATTAAGGGTTTAGGATTTAGGATTTAGGGTTTAGGGTCTACGATCTAGGGTTTAGGGTTTCGGGTTTAGATTCTAGTGTTTAGGGTCTAGGTTTTAGGGTTTTGGGTCTAGGGTCAAGGGTTTAGGGTTTAGGGTCTAGGGTCTATTATTTAGGGTTTAAGGTTTCGGTTTTAGGGATTAGGGATTAGGGTTTTAGAGTTTAGGGTCTAGGGTTTACGATTTAGGGTTTAGGGTCTAGGGTTTAGTGTTTATGGTCTAGGGTCTACGGTTTGGGATTTGGGGTCTAGGTTTTAGGGTTTTGGGTTTCGGGTTAGGATTTATGGTTTGGTGTTTAGGGTCTAGTGTTTAGGGTGTAGGCTCTAGAGACTAGGGTTTAGGGTCTAGTGTTTAGGGCTTAGGGTTGAGGGTTTAGGGCTTAGGGTTTAGGGTTTAGGGTTTAGGGTTTTGGGTCTAGGGTTTAGGGTTTGGGGTTTAGGGTTTATGGTATAGGGTTTCGGTTTTAGGGTCTTGGGTTTAGAGTTTAGGTTATAGGGTTTAGGGTTTAGGCTGTGGGGTTTAGGGTTTAGGGTTTAGGGTTTAGGGTTTAAGGTTTAGGATTTAGGGTTTAGGGGCTAGGGTCTAGGGTTTAGGGTTTAGGGTTTAGGTTCTAGGGTTTACGATTTAGTGTTTTGGTCTAAGGTTTAGGGTTTTGGGTTTTGGGTCTAGGTTTTAGGGTTCAGGGTTTAGGGTAATTGGTTTAGGGTCTAAGGTTTAGGGTTTAGGGTTTAGAGTCTAGGGTCTAGGGTATAGGTTTTAGGGATTTGGGTTCTACGGTTTAGGGTTTAGGGTCTAGGGTTTAGGGTTTATGCTCTAGGGTCTATTGTCTAGGGTCTTGGGCTTTGCGTTTAGGATTTAGGGTATTAGGTTTACGATTTAAGGCTTAGAGTTTAGGGTTTTGGGCTTAGGTGTTTAAGGATTAGGGTTTTAGGGTTTAGGGTCTAGGGTTTGGGGTTTAGAGTTTTGGGTTTAGGGTCTAGGATTTAGGATCTAGGGTTTAGAGTTTTGGGTTTAGGGTTTAGGGTTTAGAGTTTAGGGTTTTGGGCTTTGGGTTTAGGGTTTTTTGGTTAAGGGTCTAGGGTTTAGGGTTTAGGCTTCAGGGTCTAGGGTCTAGGATTTAAGCTCTAGGGTCTAGGGCATAGTGTATAGGGTTTTATGGTTTAGGGTTAGGATTTAGGGTTTAGGGTTTAGGGTATAGGGTTTAGGGTTTAGGTTCTAGGGTTTAAGGTTTAGGGTTCAGGGTCTAGGTTTTAGAGTTTAGGGTTTAGGGTCAAGGGTTTAGGGTTTAAGGTCTAGGGTCTAGGGTCTAGGGTTTAAGGATTAGGGTTTTAGGGTTTAGGGTCTATGGTTTAGGGTTTATGGTTTAGGGTCTAAGGTCTAGGGTTTTGGGTTTTGGGTTTAGGGTTTATGGTTTAGAGTTTAGGGTTTGGGGTTTAGGGTTTTTGGGTTAAGGGTCTAGGGTTTAGGGTTTAGGCTCTAGGGTCTTGGGTCTAGGGTTTAAGCTCTAAGGTCTAGGGCATAGGGTTTTGGGTTTTATGGTTTAGGGTTAGGGTTAGGGTTAGGGTTTAGGGTTTAGGGTTTAGGGTTTTATTGTTTAGGGTTTCAGGATTAGGGTTCAGGGTTTAGGGTTTAGGGTTTAGGGCTTAGGGTTTAGGGTTTAGGGTTTAGGGTTTAGGGTCTAGGGTTAGGGTTTAAGGTTTAGGGTTTAGGGTTTAGGATTTACGGTTTAGGGTTTAGGGTTTAGGGTTTAGGGTCTAGACTTTAGGTTTTAGGGTTTAGGGTTTAAGGTTTGGGGTTTACAGTTAAGAGTTTAGGGTTTAGGGTCTAGGGTCTAGGGTTTAGGGTATAGGGTCTACCGTTTAGGGTTTAGGGTTTAGGGATTAGGGCTTTAGGGTTTAGGGTTTTGGGCTTAGGGTTTAAGGATAAGGGTTTAGGGGTTTGGGGTTTAGGGTCTAGGATTTAGGGTTTTGGGTTTAGGCTTTAGGTTTTAGTGTTTAGGGTTTGGGGTTTAGGGTCTAGGGTTTTGGGTTTATGCCCTAGGGTCTAGGGTCTTGGGCTTAGGCTCTATGGTCTAGGGTATAGGGTTTAGGGTTTTATGGTTTAAGGATAGGGTTAGGAGTTAGGGTTTAGGGTCTAGGATTTTAGGGTTTAAGGTTTAAGGATTAGGATTCAGGGTTTAGGGTTTAAGGTTTAGGATTTAAGGTTTAGGGTTTTGGTTTAGGGTTGAGGGTGTAGGGTTTAGGGTTTACGGTCTAGGGTTTACGGTATAGGGATTAGGGTTTAGGTTCTAGGGTTTAAGGTTTAGGGTCTAGTGTCTAGGTTTTATGGTTTAGGGTTTAGCGTCAAGGGTTTAGGGTCTAGGGTTTAGGGTTTAGGGTCTAGGGTCCAAGGTTTAGGGTTTAGGGATTAGGGATTAGGTTTTAGGGTTTAGGGTTTTGGGCTTATGGTTTAGGGTTAAGGGTTTAGGGTTTTAGGGTTTATGGTCTAGGGTTTAGGGTCTAGGGTCTAGGGTTTAGGGTTAAGGGTATAGGGTTTAGGGTTTATGGATTAGGGTTTAGGGTTCAGGGTTTAGAGTTTTGGGTTTTGGGTTTAGGGTTTAGGGTTATTGGGTTTAGGGTTAGGATTTAGGGTTTAGTGTTTTGGGGTTTAAGGTTTAAGGATTAGGATTCAGGGTTTAGGGTTTAGGGTTTAAGGTTTAGGATTTAGGGTTCAAGGTTTAGGATTTAAGGTTTAGGGTTAGGGCTTAGGGTTTAAGGTTTGGGTTTAGGGTCTACGGTATAGGGTTTACGGTTTACGGTTTAGGTTCTAGGGTTTGAGGTTTAGGGTTTAGGGTCTAGGTTTTATGATTTAGGGTTTAGGGTCTAGGATTTATGGTTTAGGGTTTAAGGTCAAGGGTTTAAGGTTTAAGGTCTAGGGTCTATGGTCTAGGGTTTAGGGTTTAGGGATTAGGGTTTTTGGGTTTAGGGTCTAGGGTCTTGGGTCTAGGGTTTAGGGTTTAGGATTTTGGGTTTAGGGTTTAGGGTTTTGGGTTTAGGGTTTAGGGTTTAGGGTTTTTGGGTTAAGGGTCTAGGGTTTAGGGTTTAGGCTCTATGGTATAGGGTCTATGATTTAAGCTCCAGGGTCTAGGGCATAGTGTTTAGGGTTTTATGGTTTAGGGTTAGGATTTAGGGTTTAGGGTTTAGGGTTGTATGGTTTAAGGTTTAAGGATTAGGGTTCAGGGTTTAGGGTTTAGTGTTTAAGGTTTAGTGTTTAGGGTTTAAGGTTTAGAATTTAGGGTTTAGGGTTTAGGGTTAGGGTTTAGGGTTTAGGATTAAGAGTTTAGGGTATAGGGTATAGGGTCTAGGGTTTCGGTTCTAGGGTTTAAGGTTTAGGGTTTAGGGTCTAAGATTTAGGGTTTAGGGTTTAGGGTATAGGGTTTAGGGTTTACGGTATAAGGTCTACGGTTTATGGTTTAGGGTTTAGGGATTAGGGCTTTAGGGTTTAGGGTTTTGGGCTTAGGGTTTAAGGGTATGGGTTTAGGGTTTTATGGTTTAGTGTCTAGGGTTTAGGGTCTAGGGTTTAGGGTTTTGGGTTTATGCTTTTGGGTTGGTGTTTAGGGTTTTGGGTTTAGGGTTTAGGGTTTATGCCCTAGTGTCTAGGGTCTAGGGCTTAAATTCTAGGGTCTAGGGTATAGGGTTTAGGGTTTTATGGTTTAAGGTTAGGGTTAGGATTTCGGATTTAGGGTCTAGGTTTTATGGTTTAAGGTTTAAGGATTAGGATTCAGGGTTTAGGGTTTAAGGTTTAGGATTTAGGATTTAGGGTTAAGGTTTACGGTCTAGGGTTTACGGCCTACGGTTTACGGTTTAGGGTTTAGAGTTTAGGTTGTAGGGGTTAAGGTTTAGGGTCTAGGGTCTAGGTTTTATGGTTTAGGGTTTAGGGTCAAGGGTTTAGGGTCTTGGGTTTAGGGTCTAGGATCTAGGGTTTTGGGTTTAGGGTTTTGGGTTTAGGGTTTAGGGTTTAGGGTTTAGGATTTAGAGTTTAGGGATTGGGGTTTAGGGTTTTAGGGTATAGGGTTTATGGTTTAGGGTTTTGGGTCTAGGGTTTACGGTCTAGTATTTAGGGTTTTGGGTTTAGGGTTCATGGTTTAGAGTTTAGGGTTTAGGGTTTAGGGTTTATGGTTAGGATTTAGGGTTTAGGGTTTAGTGTCTAGGGTTTAAGTTTTAAGGATTATGATTCAGGGTTTAGGGTTTAGGGTTTAAGGTTTAGGGTTTAGGGTTCAAGGTTTACAATTTAATGTTTACGGTTAGGGTTTAGGGTTTAGGATTTAGGGTTTAGGGTCTACGGCTAGGGTTTAGAGTTTAGGGTTTAGGGTTTAAGGTTTAGTGTTTAGGCTCTAGGTTTTATGGTTTAGGGTTTAGGGTCAAGGTTTTAGGGTTTAAGGTCTTAGGTCTAGGTTCTAGGGTTTAGGGTTTTGGGTTTAGGGATTAGGGTTTTAGGGTTTAGAGTTTAGAGTTTAGACATAGGGTTTAGGGATAAGGGTTTAGGGTTTTAGGGTTTATGGGCTAGGGTTTAGGGTTTAGGTTCTAGGGTTTAGGGTCTAGGTTTAGGGTTTAGGGTTCAGGGTTTAGAGTTTTGGGTTTTAGTTTTAAGGTTTAGGGTTATTGGGTTTAGGGTCTAGGGTTTAGGGTTTAGGCTTTAGGGTCTAGGGTCTAGGGTTTAAGCGCTAGGGTCTAGGATATGGGGTTTAGGGTTTTATGGCTTATGGTTAGGGTTATGATTTAGGGTTTAGGGTTTAGGGCTTTAGGGTTAAGGATTAGGGTTTTGGGTCTAGGGTTTAGGGTTTAAGGTCTAAGGTTTAGGGTTTAGGGTTTGGGGTTTGGGGTTTAGGATCTAGGGACAAGGGTTTAGGGTCTAGGGTTTAGAGCTTAGGGTTGAGGGTTTCGGGATTGGGGTTTAGTGTTTAGGGTTTTGAGTGTAGGGTTTATGGTTTATAATCTAGGGTTTAGAGTTTAGGTTTTAAGGTTTTGGATTTAGGGTTTAGGGTTTAGGGCTTAGGGTTTTGGGTTTAGGGTTTAGGGTTTAAGGTTTAGGGTTTTTGGGTTTAGGGTTTTGGGTTTAGGGTCTAGGGTCTAAGGTTTTGGGTTTATGGTTTAGGGCTTAGGGTTTAGGGTTTAGGGTCTAGGGTTTAGGGTTTAGTGTTTAGGGTTTAGGGTTTAGGGTTAGGATGTACGGTTTAGGGTTTCGGGTTTAGGGTTTAGGGTCTAGGATTTAGGGTTTAGAGTATAGGGTTTAGGGTTTGGGGTCTAGGGTCTAGGGTTTAAGGTTTAGGGTTTAGGGTCTGGGGTCTAGGGTTTAGGGTTTAGGGTTTTGGGGTTTAGGGTCTAGGGTTTACAGTCTAGGGTTTAGGGTATAGGGTTTAGGGTTTAGGGTTTAGGGTTTAGGGATTAGGTGTTTCGGGTTTACGGTTAAGAGTTAAGGGTTTAGGGTCTAGGGTTTAGGGTTTAGGGTTTAGGGTTTAGGGTCTAGGGTTTAGGGTTTAGGGTTTAGGGTTTAATGTTTAGGGTCTAGGGTTTGGGGTTTAGGGATTAGTGTTTATGGTTTAGGATTTTGGGTTTAGAGTCTAGGGTCTAGGGTTTAGGGTTTAGGGTTTAGGGTTTATTGTTTTATGGTTTAGATTCTAGGTTTTAGGGTTTAGGCTTTAGGGTTTAGGGTTTTTGGATTTAGGCTTTAGGGTTTAGGGTCTAAGGTCTAGGGTTTACGATTTACGGTTTAAGACTTAGGGATTAGGGTCTAGGGTCTAGGGTTTAGGGTTTAAGGTTTAGGGTTTAGTGTTTAGGGTTTAGGGTTTAGGGTCTAGGGTTTGCGGTCAAGTGTTTAGGGTTTATGGTTTAGGGTTTAAGGTTTTTGGGTTTAGGGTTTAGGGTTTAGGGTTTTGAAAGACCCCGGGTCTTGATACTTGACCGGGATTTGGGGTTTGAAAAGAGTTGAAACATTAGAGCTCACTTGAACTCTCTCATTTGGTCTAAATCTTCTCTTGTTTGTCTAAAGCTCTTTCAAAACTTTTCCATATTTAGGCACTTTTCTTACCAACTCTAACAAAGGAATATTAACTTCTAACTTGGTAAATAAATTCAGTGCCTCTTCATCAGTTTTAACTTCCTTGACCTTCTTACTTAGCAAATATGAATTAGGAAAGGGAAGATCACTTATACTTACCTCCTTACCTTTTTGGGTGGAGATGGCTTTGTTAATTGCTTCTTCCGTCTTATTTTGTTCCTCTTTTTCTTTTAGTTCCTCTTGTAGCTCCTTCTTCTTTTCTTCAACTTTTTCCCGCAGCCTAGTTTCGTTGGAGCTCTCAGAAAGCTTGAGTGGTGACAAAGGAGGACTTTCACATACAATTTCTTCAATTTCATCATCATCTTCCTTGTCTTCAAATCTGACCTTTCTGCCACTTCTAAGGCTTATGGCATTCAGTGACTTAGGATTGATCACTGTGTTAGAAGGCGTCGCTCCACTTGATCTAGCTTGTTCATCACTCTTCTTGTCAGACAGCTGAGTAACATATGAGTTCAGGTTGTCATGCTTTACTTCCATTTGTTCAAACTTGTTCATGATATTGGTGAAGCATGAGTCAAGGTGTAAGGCGACGGCGTTGATTTTATCATCAGTGATACTCCGCTCTTGGTCAAATTTTGCACCAATATCTGAGAACCCTTTCACTAAAAGCTGTTTAATCTCATCATTGCTTGAAGAGGGGCACCTTAACTAATGGGAACCATGGCATTGGTGGTGTTCTGTTTTGGTGCTTGGCTAGGTGAAGCCGCTTGAAAATTTGAGTATTGACCACCATAAGAATTTCCTCCCCTAGATGGATAGTTCCCTTGACTTTGCCCACTGCTAAACCCTTGAGTATTCTGATTACCGCTATTCCCATATCTGAAGTTAGGGTGATCTCTCCAACCAGGATTGTATGTATTGGAGTAAGGGTCCCTTTGTTGGTATTGCCCAGGTCGTGCTTGATACATTGCATTCACATCTTCATATTGACCAGGACAATCTGCTGATATGTGCATAGGGGAATCACATAATGGACAACTAGCGCCTACCATAGCTAGCTGTTGAGTGGGTGACTGTGGAGATTGGATGCTCAGTCCATCCACCCTCTTTGTTAGTGTAGACAGTTCATGTACCACTTTCACCAACAATGGATCTCGATCTGCTGGAGATATCTCTTTTACTGCTCGAGTATCCCTCGTAGTAATGTTTTGCCTACTCAAGGCAAGCTTCTTGTTCAACTCCACTGCTTCATCAGGGGGCATGTCTTCTAAGGACCCATTAGCAACTGCATTGAGCATTTTTGCATCTTCATCAGTCAACCCATAAACAAAAGCTTGGACCAGGTGCTCCTGTGGCATTTGATGGTTTGGACATTTTGCTACCATGTCCTGAACACGTGTCCAATATCCATAGAATGTTTCACCCTCTTCTTGCCTTGAAGATGCAATTTCTTTTCTTGCTGCGGCGACTTTGTTTGAAGGATAATATTTTTCAATAAAGCGCTTCTTCAAATTATCCCACGTTTGGTAAGAATATGTGGTGTACCTTGGCAAACTCATATACCAAAACTTTGCCTCCCCTTCCAGAGTGAAATGGAAAACCTTCCACATGACTTCTTCAAGTTTAGCCCCTACGGGCTTCATCGTCATGCAATGCATGTGCAGAGAGCTTAGATGTGTATACGGGTTCTCACCTGGAAGACCATGAAATTTTGGAAGTGAGTGCACAAGAGAACCATTAATTTCAAAATCAGTAGTAAAAGTAGGAGTAGCACCAACCAAAGATTCAAATTCTAGCACAATTGCAAAAAGAACCAAAATGGCTCCCTGGCAACGGCGCCAAATTGATGAACGTGGCCTTGTCGCGAGGCCGACACCAATCAAATTAATGCTAGAATGTGCAGCTAGTGGCACAACCTAGGTCGAATCTCTCTCGCGGAGCCTATGTATTCAATTGTCAATTATGTAAGATGTTCACAAAAATATGGATGTCTTTGAGGAATTTTATCAAACAGTTGGTGTGCAAGAAGAGTAAATGTATCTAAAAGAAACTAAAACTAAATCTTTTTGTGATTTTTCAATATTTCAAAGCAAGTAAAAGTGAGCTGAATGTGTTAAGATGGATATGCTTTGTTGGATAATGCTTTGGGCTATCCTTGCTCTCTAAAAATTATGGAGTTAATCAATGAGGAACCATTTTTCTAATGTAGTTTAGTGACCACTAAACTTAGGTAATTTAAATAGAGAATGCAATTAGCCAACCGGACAATTAACAAGCCCAATCAAATACCAATAATGAAGCAAAAGGGGAATTTAATATAGATAAGAATTCAACTCAACAAATACCATTGTCATTAGAGTAACTTCCATAATGAATCAAAACTACAATAAGATTTAACCAAATCCAATGTAATCAAAACCCATAATGGGAGAATGAAAATATAAATCACAAATCTATATCAATCCCTAATATCCAACTACAACCAAGTTAAGTTCCACAACCATGGAACTACAATCAATACAAATCCATCAAAATCAACAAGATAATAGTCAATCTATAAAGAGAAGTAGAAGGAAAACAAGAAGAACTCCCTAGTAAGTGCCAAAGCTCAAGCCCTAATCATCCTCCTCCAAAGCACTAGAAGTTTAACCACTCATGGAGATGAAGAATGTTCCACCAAGCTTCTCCAAGCCGTGCCCAGCCATGGATGATGATGAATGTTGCAGAAGAAATGAGTGGGAATGGAGGTGGAGTGAAGAAGATGAAGAGGGAATGAAAATGGAGGCTTGGAGATGAGAGGAAGGTCAGAACTTCGAGGAAAAAAGAAGTGTTAATGATCCCCCTTAGCCTCCTCCCTTAACTCTAATGTATTGGGGCAAATTAGCCCAGATTGGGGTGAGTAGGGCCTACCAATTCGGCCCAAAAATGATTTTCTGATGTAAACATGCGGGCTTATCTGATGTGGCTCGCTACAGTGAGCATTTTGCTCGCTGCAGCCAGCAAACATAGCCATTTCAATCAATTCTGCTCGCTGCAGCAGAATTGAAAACGTGTCTTTTTGTGTTGTTTTTGCCCGGTTCTTCTCCCTCGCTTGCATTATGACTCCCAAATGTTATTCTTCGTGCTAATCCTCCTCTAGATAACCTACAAGACATCCAAAAACACTTGTGAAAATTCCAATCATGAACTTAAATTTGCACAAATGCTAAAGTTATGAAATTAACACAATTTATGTAATAAACTCATGGAATTAGCAAGAATTAAATCCAATACTCATATGAATCAATATACCATCAAAGCATGCATTTGGACACAATAAACAAAATAAAACCTTGCCAAATGATACGAAATATTATTATTAGAATGAGTGTTATCACTAGGGTCTATGGTTAAGGCTCTAGGGTATATGGTTTAGGGTTTTATGGTTTAAGGTTTAGGGTTTAGGGTTTAGTGTTTAGGGTTTTAGTGTTTAGGGTTTAGGGTTTAGGGTTTAGGGTTTCTAGTTTAGGGTTTATCGTTTAGTGTTTAAGGTTTAAGGTTTAGGGTTTAGTGTTTAGGGTTTTAGAGTTTACGGTTTATGAATTAGGGTTTAGGGTTTAGGGTCTAGAGTTTAGGGTTTAGGCTATAGGGTCTAGGGTTTAGGGTTTGGGGTTTAGGGTTTAGGGTTTAGGCCTTAGGGTCTAAGCACTAGGGTTTTGGGGTTAGGGTTTAGCGCTTAGGGTTTAGGGTTTAGGGTTTCGAGTTTAGTATTTAGGGTTTAGGGTTTAAGATAAAGAGTTTAGGATCTATGATCAAGGATTTAGGGTTTAGGATTTAGGCTCTAGTGTTTAGGGTTTCGAGTTTAGGGTTTAGGGTTTAGTGTTTAGGGTATAGGGTTTAGGGTTAGGGTTTAGGGTCTACGGTCTAGGGTCTACGGTCTAGGGTTCAAGGATTAAGGTTTTTTACCTTAGGGTTTAGGGTTTAGGGTTTAGGGTCTAGGGTCTAAGGTCTAAGGTTTAGGGTCTACGATTTAGGGTTTAGGTGTTTCGGGTTTAGGGTTTAGGGTTTAAGGTTTAGGATTTAGGGTTTAGGGTCTAGGGTTTAGGGTTTAGGGTCTAGGTTCTAGGGTTTAGGGTATAGGATTTAGGGTTTAATGTTTAGGGTCTAGGGTTTGGGGTTTAGGGATTAGGGTTTTATGGTTTAGGGTTTATGGTTTAGGGTCTAGGGTCTAGGGTTTAGGGTTTAGGGTTTATTGTTTTATTGTTTAGATTCTACATTTTAGGGTCTAGGGTTCAGGGTTTATGGTTTTTGGATTTTGGGTTTAGGGATTAGGGCTTAGGGTTTAGGGTCTAGGGTCTAGGGTTTAGTGTTTAGGTTCGAGGGTATAATGTTTAGGATTTAGGGTTTAGGCTCTAGGGTCTAGGGTTTAGGGTATAGGGTTTAGAGTTTAGGATTTACTGCATTTGGTTTAGGGTTTAGGGTTTTGGGCTTAAAGTTTAGGGATTAGGGTTTAGGGTCTAGGGTCTATGGTCTAGGGTTTAGGGTTTAGACTGTAGGGTCTAGGGTTTAGGGTCTAGGGTTTAGAGTTTATGATTTAGCATATTGGGTTTAGGGTTTAGGGTTTAGAGTTTAGAGTTTTGGCCTTTGTGTTTAGGGTTTAGAGTTTAGGGTTTAGGGTTTAGTGTTTTTGGGTTTTTGGGTTTAGGGTCCAGGGTTTAGGGTTTAGGCGCTAGGGTCTATTGTCTAGGGTTTAAGCTCTACGGTCTAGGGTGTAGGGTATAGGGTTTTATAGTTTAAGGTTAGGTGTTAGGATTCAGGGTTTAAGGTTTACTATTTAGGGTTTAGGATTTAGGATTTAGGGTTTAGGGTCTACGATCTAGGGTTTAGGGTTTCAGGTTTAGATTCTAGTGTTTAGGGTCTAGGGTTTAGGGTCTAGGTTTTAGGGTTTTGGGTCTAGGGTCAAGGGTTTAGGGTTTAGGGTTTAGGGTCTAGGGTTTAGGGTCTAGGATCTATTATTTAGGGTTTAGGGTTTAGGGTTTAGGGATAAGGGTTTAGGGTTTTAAAGTTTAGGGTCTAGGGTTTAGGGTTTAGGGTCTAGGGTCTAGGGTTTAGTGTTTATGGTCTAAGGTTTACGGTTTGGACTTTTGGGTCTAGGTTTTAGGGTTTTGGGTTTCGGGTTAGGATTTAGGGTTTAGTGTTTAGGGTCTAGTGTTTAGGGGTTATGGTCTAGGGACTAGGGTTTAGGGTCTAGGGTTTAGGTCTTAGGGTTTAGGGTTTAGGGTTTAAGGTTTTGTGTCTAGGGTTTAGGGTTTCGGGTCTAGGGTTTAGGGTTTGGGGTTTAGGGTTTAGGGTTTAGGGTTTCGGTTTTAGGCTATAGGGTTTTGGGTTTAGAGTTTAGGTTATAGGGTTTAGGGTTTAGGCTGTGGGATTTAGGGTTTAGGGTTTAAGGTTTAGGATTTTAGGTTAAGGGTCTAGGGTTTAGGGGCTAGGGTCTAGGGTTTAGGGTTTATGGTTTAGGTTCTAGGGTTTAAGGTTTAGTGTTTGGGTCTAAGGTTTAGGGTTTTGGGTTTTGGGTCTAGGTTTTAGGGTTCAGGGTTTGGGGTAATTGGTTTAGGGTCTAAGGTTTAGGGTTTAGGGTTTAGAGTCTAGGGTCTAGGGTATAGGTTTTAGGGATTAGGGTTTTACGGTTTAGGGTTTAGGGTCTAGGGTTTAGGGTTTATGCTCTAGGGTCTATTGTCTAGGGTCTTGGGTTTTGCGTTTAGGATTTAGGGTATTGGGTTTACGATTTAAGGCTTAGAGTTTAGGGTTTTGGGCTTAGGTGTTTAAGGATTAGGGTTTTAGGGTCTAGGGTTTAGGGTTTAGAGTTTTGGGTTTAGGGTCTAGGATTTAGGATCTACGGTTTAGAGTTTTGGGTTTAGGGATTAGGGTTTAGAGTTTAGGGTTTAGGGTTTTTTGGTTAAGGGTCTAGGGTTTAGGGTTTAGGCTTCAGGGTCTAGGGTCTAGGGTTTAAGCTCTAGGGTCTAGGGCATAGTGTATAGGGTTTTATGGTTTAGGGTTAGGATTTAGGGTTTAGGGTTTAGGGAATAGGGTTTAGGGTTTAGGTTCTTTGGTTTAAGGTTTAAGGTTTAGGGTCTATGTTTTAGAGTTTAGGGTTTAGGGTCAAGGTTTTAGGGTTTAAGGTCTAGGGTCTAGGGTCTAGGGTTTAAGGATTAGGATTTTAGGGTTTAGGGTCTAGGGTTTACGGTTTACGGTTTAGGGTCTAAGGTCTAGGATTTTGGGTTTTGGGTTTACGGTTTAGGGTTTAGAGTTTAGGGTTTTAGGTTTAGGGTTTAGGGTTTTTGGGTTAAGGGTCTAGGGTTTAGGGTTTAGGCTCTAGAGTCTAGGGTTTAGGGTTTAAGCTCTAGGATCTAGGGCATAGGGTTTAGGGTTAGGGTTAGGGTTAGGATTTAGGGTTTAGGGTTTAGGGTTTTAGTGTTTAAGGTTTAAGGATTAGGGTTCAGGGTTTAGTGTTTACGGTTTAGGGTTTAGGGTTTAAGGTTTAGGATTTAGGGTTTAGGGTTTAGGGTTAGGGTTTAGGGTTTCGGATTTAGGGTTTAGGGTATAGGGTCCAGGGTTTCGGTTCTAGGGTTTAAGGTTTAGGGTTTAGTGTCTAGACTTTAGGGTTTAGGGTTTAGCGTCTAGGGTTTAGGGTTTACGGTTAAGGGTTTAGGTTATAGGGTTTAGGGTATAGGGTCTACGGTTTAGGGTTTAGGGTTTAGGGATTAGGGCTTTAGGGTTTAGGGTTTTGGGCTTAGGGTTTAAGGATAAGGGTTTAGGGGTTTAGGGTTTAAGGTCTAGGATTTAGGGTTTTGGGTTTAGGCTTTAGGTTTTAGTGTTTAGGGTTTGGGGTTTAGGGTCTAGGGTTTTGGGTTTATGCCCTAGGGTCTAGGGTCCTTGGCTTAGGCTTTAGGGTCTAGGGTATAGGGTTTAGTGTTTTATGGTTTAAGGATAGGGTTAGGATTTAGGGTTTAGGGTCTATGGTTTTAGGGTTTAAGGTTTAAGGATTAGGATTCAGGGTTTAGGGTTTAAGGTTTAGGATTTAAGGTTTAGGGTTGAGGGTTTTGGGTTTAGGATTTACGGTCTAGGGTTTACGATTTAGGGTTTTGGGTTTAGGCTCTAGGGTTTAAGGTTTATGGTCTAGTGTCTAGGTTTTATGGTTTAGGGTTTAACGTCAAGGGTTTAGGGTCTAGGGTTTAGGGTTTAGGGTCTAGGGTCCAAGGTTTAGGGTTTACGGTTTAGGGATTTGGTTTTAGGGTTTAGGGTTTAGGGATTTGGTTTAGTGTTTTAGGGTTTCTGGTCTAGGGTTTAGGGTTTAGGGTCTAGGGTTTAGGGTTAAGGGTATAGGGTTTAGGGTTTAGGGATTAGGGTTTAGGGTCCAGGGTTTAGAGTTTTGGGTTTTGGGTTTAGGGTTTAGGGTTATTGGGTTTAGGGTTAGGATTTAGGGTTTAGGGTTTTAGGGTTTAAGGTTTAAGGATTAGGATTCAAGGTTTATAGTTTAGGGTTTAAGGTTTAGGGTTTAGGGTTCAAGGTTTAGGATTTAAGGTTTAGGGTTAGGGTTTAGGGTTTAGGATTTAGGGGTTAGGGTCTACGATATAGGGTTTAGGGATAAGAGTTTAGGTTCTAGGGTTTGAGGTTTAGGGTTTAGGGTCTAGGTTTTATGATTTAGGGTTTAGGGTCTAGGATTTATGGTTTAGGGTTTAAGGTCAAGGGTCTAAGGTTTAAGGTCTAGGCTTTAAGGTTTAGGGTTTAGGGTTTAAGGTTTAGGGTTTTTGGGTTTAGGGTCTAGGGTCTAGGGTTTAGGGTTTGGGGTTTAGGGCTTAGGGTTTAGGGTTTAGGGTTTAGAGTTTAGGGTTTAGGGTTTTGGGTTTAGGGTTTTTGGGTTAAGGGTTTAGGGTTTAGGGTTTAGGCTCTAGGGTCTAGGGTCTAGGGTTTAAGCTCTAGGGTCTAGGGCATAGTGTTTAGGGTTTTATGGTTTAGGGTTAGGATTTAGGGTTTAGGGTTTAGGGTTGTAGGGTTTAAGGTTTAAGGATTAGGGTTCAGGGTTTAGGGTTTAGTGTTTAAGGTTTAAGGTTTAGTGTTTAGGGTTTAAGGTTTAGAATTTAGGGTTTAGGGTTTGGGTTTAGGTTTTAGGATTTAGAGTTTAGGGTATAGGGTATAGGGTCTAGGGTTTCGGTTCTAGGGTTTAAGGTTTAGGGTTTAGGGTCTAAGCTTTAGGGTTTAGGGTTTAGGGTCTAGGGTTTAGGGTTTACGATATAAGGTCTACGGTTTAAGGTTTAGGGTTTAGGGATTAGGGCTTTAGGGTTTAGGGTTTTGGACTTAGGGTTTAAGGGTAAGGGTTTAGGGTTTTAGGGTTTAGGGTCTAGGGTTTTGGGTTTTGGGTTTATGCTTTTGGGTTGGTGTTTAGGGTTTTGGGTTTAGGGTTTAGGGTTTATGCCCTAGTGTCTAGGGTCTTGGGCTTAAACTCTAGGGTCTAGGGTATAGGGTTTTGGGTTTTATGGTTTAAGGTTAGGGTTAGGATATCGGATTTAGGGTCTAGGTTTTATGGTTTAAGGTTTAAGGATTAGGATTCAGGGTTTAGGGTTTAAGGTTTAGGATTTAGGATTTAGGGTTAAGGTTTACGGTTTAGGGTTTACGGCCTAGTGTTTACGGTTTAGGGTTTAAGGTTTAGGGTCTAGGGTCTAGGTTTTATGATTTAGGGTTTAGGGTCAAGGGTTTAGGGTCTAGGGTTTAGGATTTAGTGTTTAGGTTTTAGGGTTTAGGGATTAGGGTTTAGGGTTTAGGGTTTTCGAGTTTGGGTTTAGGGTTTAGGGATAAGGGTTTAGGGTTTTAGGGTTTAGGGTCTATGGTTTAGGGTTTAAGGTCTAGTGTCTAGGGTCTAGGGTTTGGGGCTTAGGGTTTAGGGTTCATGGTTTAGAGTTTTGGGTTTTGGGTTTAGGGTTTAGGGTTAGGATTTAGGGTTTAGGGTTTAGGGTTTAGGGTTTAAGGTTTAAGGATTAGGATTCAGGGTTTAGGGTTTAGGGTTTAAGGTTTAGGGTTTAGGGTTCAAGGTTTACAATTTAATGTTTACAGTTAGGGTTTAGGGTTTAGGATTTAGTGTTTAGGGTCTACGGCTAGGGTTTAGAGTTTAGGGTTTAGGGTTTAAGGTTTAGGGTTTAGGCTCTAGGTTTTATGGTTTAGGGTTTAGGGTCAAGGTTTTAGGGTTTAAGGTCTAAGGTCTAGGTTCTAGGGTTTAGGGTTTAGGGTTTAGGGATTAAGGTTTTAGGGTTTAGGGTTTAGGGTTTGGACATAGGGTTTTGGGATAAGGGTTTAGGGTTTTAGGGTTTATGGGCTAGGGTTTAGGGTTTAGGGTTTAGGGTTTAGGGTTTAGGGTTTAGGGTTTAGGGTTTAGAGTTTAGGGTATTGAGTTTTAGGGTTTAAGGTTATTGGCTTTAGGGTCTAGGGTTTAGGGTTTAGGCTCTAGGGTCTAGGGTCTATGGTTTAAGCACTAGGATTTACGGTATAGGGTTTAGGGGTTTATGGCTTATGGTTAGGGTTAAGATTTAGGGTTTAGGGTTTAGGGCTTTAGGGTTAAGGATTAGGGTTTTGGGTCTAGGGTTTAGGGTTTAGGGTCTAAGGTTTAGGGTTTAGGGTTTGGGGTTTGCGGTTTAGGATCTAGGGACAAGGGTTTAGGGTCTAGGCTTTAGAGCTTAGGGTTGAGGGTTTCGAGATTAGGGTTTAGGGTGTAGGGTTTTGGGTTTAGGGTTTAGGGTCTATTGTTTAGGGTTTAGAGTTTAGGTTTTAAGGTTTTGGATTTAGGGTTTAGGGTCTATGGTTTATGGTTTAGGGTTTAGGTTTTAGGGTTTAAGGTTTAGGGTTTCTGGGTTTAGTGTTTAGGGTGTAGGGTTTAGAGTTTAGGGTTTACGGTTTAGAGCTTAGGGTTTAGGGTTTAGGGTCTAGGGCTTAGGGTTTTGGGTTTAGGGTCTAGGGTTTAGGGTTAGGGTGTACGGTTTAGGGTTTCGGGTTTAGGGTTTAGGGTCTAGGATTTAGGGTTTAGAGTATAGGGTTTAGGGTTTGGGGTCTAGGGTCTAGGGTTTAAGGTTTAGGGTTTAGGGTCTAGGGTCTAGGGTTCAGGGTTTAGGGTTTTAGGGTTTAGGGTTTAGGGTTTAGGGTTTAGTGTCTAGGGTTTAGGGTTTAGGGTTTAGGGTTTACGATTTAGGGTTTAGGTGTTTCGGGTTAGGGTTTAAGGTTTAGGATTTAGGGTCTAGGGTCTAGGGTTTAGGGTTTAGGGTCTAGGGTTTAGGGTTTAGGGTCTAGGATTTAGGGTTTAATGTTTAGGGTTTAGGGTTTGGGGTTTAGGGATTAGTGTTTATGGTTTAGGATTTTGGGTTTAGAGTCTAGGGTCTAGGGTTTAGGGTTTAGGGTTTAGGGTTTATTGTTTTATGGTTTAGATTCTAGATTTTAGGGTTTAGGCTTTAGGGTTTAGGGTTTTTGGATTTAGGCTTTAGGGTTTAGGGTCTAAGGTCTAGGGTTTACGGTTTACGGTTTAAGACTTAGGGATTAGGGTCTAGGGTCTAGGGTTTAGGGTTTAAGGTCTAGGGTTTAGTGTTTAGGGTTTAGGGTTTAGGGTCTAGGGTTTGCGGTCAAGTGTTTAGGGTTTAAGGTTTTTGGGTTTAGGGTTTATGGTTTAGGGTTTTGAAAGACCCCGGGTCTTGATACTTGACCGGGATTTGGGGTTTGAAAAGAGCTGAAACATTAGAGCTGACTTGAACTCTCTCATTTGGTCTAAATCTTCTCTTGTTTGTCTAAAGCTCTTTCAAAACTTTTCCATATTTAGGCACTTTTCTTACCAACTCTAACAAAGGAATATTAACTTCTAACTTGGTAAATAAATTCAGTGCCTCTTCATCAGTTTTAACTTCCTTGACCTTCTTACTTAGCAAATATGAATTAGGAAAGGGAAGATCACTTATACTTACCTCCTTACCTTTTTGGGTGGAGATGACTTTGTTAATTGCTTCTTCCGTCTTATTTTGTTCCTCTTTTTCTTTTAGTTCCTCTTGTAGCTCCTTCTTCTTTTCTTCAACTTTTTCCCGCAGCCTAGTTTCGTTGGAGCTCTCAGAAAGCTTGAGTGGTGACAAAGGAGGACTTTCACATACAATTTCTTCAATTTCATCATCATCTTCCTTGTCTTCAAATCTGACCTTTCTGCCACTTCTAAGGCTTATGGCATTCAGTGACTTAGGATTGATGACTGTGTTAGAAGGCGTCGCTCCACTTGATCTAGCTTGTTCATCACTCTTCTTGTCAGACAGCTGAGTAACATATGAGTTCAGGTTGTCATGCTTTACTTCCATTTGTTCAAACTTGTTCATGATATTGGTGAAGCATGAGTCAAGGTGTAAGGCGACGGCGTTGATTTTATCATCAGTGATACTCCGCTCTTGGTCAAATTTTGCACCAATATCTGAGAACCCTTTCACTAAAAGCTGTTTAATCTCATCATTGCTTGAAGAGGGGCACCTTAACTAATGGGAACCATGGCATTGGTGGTGTTCTGTTTTGGTGCTTGGCTAGGTGAAGCCGCTTGAAAATTTGAGTATTGACCACCATAAGAATTTCCTCCTCTAGATGGATAGTTTCCCTTGACTTTGCCCACTGCTAAACCCTTGAGTATTCTGATTACCGCTATTCCCATATCTGAAGTTAGGGTGATCTCTCCAACCAGGATTGTATGTATTGGAGTAAGGGTCCCTTTGTTGGTATTGCCCAGGTCGTGCTTGATACATTGCATTCACATCTTCATATTGACCAGGACAATCTGCTGATATGTGCATAGGGGAATCACATAATGTACAACTAGCGCCTACCATAGCTAGCTGTTGAGTGGGTGACTGTGGAGATTGGATGCTCAGTCCATCCACCCTCTTTGTTAGTGCAGACAGTTCATTTACCACTTTCACCAACAATGGATCTCGATCTGCTGGAGATATCTCTTTTACTGCTCGAGTATCCCTCGTAGTAATGTTTTGCCTACTCAAGGCAAGCTTCTTGTTCAACTCCACTGCTTCATCAGGGGGCATGTCTTCTATGGACCCATTAGCAACTGCATTGAGCATTTTTGCATCTTCATCAGTCAACCCATAAACAAAAGCTTGGACCAGGTGCTCCAGTGGCATTTGATGGTTTGGACATTTTGCTACCATGTCCTGAACACGTGTCCAATATCCATAGAATGTTTCACCCTCTTCTTGCCTTGAAGATGCAATTTCTTTTCTTGCTGCGGCGACTTTGTTTGAAGGATAATATTTTTCAATAAAGCGCTTCTTCAAATTATCCCACGTTTGGTAAGAATATGTGGTGTACCTTGGCAAACTCATATACCAAAACTTTGCCTCCCCTTCCAGAGTGAAATGGAAAACCTTCCACATGACTTCTTCAAGTTTAGCCCCTACGGGCTTCATCGTCATGCAATGCATGTGCAGAGAGCTTAGATGTGTATACGGGTTCTCACCTGGAAGACCATGAAATTTTGGAAGTGAGTGCACAAGAGAACCATTAATTTCAAAATCAGTAGTAAAAGTAGGAGTAGCACCAACCAAAGATTCAAAATTATCATCAAATTGATTCAATTTTTTAATAGACTTTTTAGGTTGATCTACCCCATTATTACCTTCTTCATTCCTTTCCCTATTGTCCATCTTATTATCCTGATGAGACGCGGCCTTGTCGCGAGGCCGGCACCAATAAAATTAATACTAGAAAGTGCAGCTAGTGGCACAACCTAGGTCGATTCTCTCTCGCGGAGCCTATGGACTCGATGGACAAATATGCTCAATTAACACAAAATGGGGTGTCTTTGAGGCAATTTAACAAACACTTGGTATGCAATGAAGCTAAATGGAATTAAATGCAACTAAATGAAACTAGAACTAACACTTTTTGGGCTTTTCAATATTTTTAAAGCTAAAGTAAATTGAGGTGAATGAAATAAGATGAATATGCTTTGTTGGAGAATGCTTTGGGCTATCCTTGCTATCAAAAAGTATGGAGTTAATCAATGAAGGGCCATTTCCTAAAGTAGTTTAGTGACCACTAAACCTAGGTAATTTAATTAGAGGATGCAATTAACCAACCGCACAATTAACAAGCCTAATCAAATACCATCAATGAAGCAAATGAGAAATTTAACATAAACTAGAATTCAACTCAACAATTACCATTGTCATTAGAGTGACTTCCACAATGAATTAAAAATTACAATAAGATTCAACCAAATCCAATGTAATCAAAACCCACAATGGGAGAATCAAAATACAAATCACTAGTCTATTTAAATTCCTAATGTCCAACTACAACCTAGTTGAGTTCCACAACCATGGAGCCACAATCAATACAAACTCATCAATATCAACAAGATAAACATGAATCCATAAAGAGAAGTAGTAGGAAAACAAGAAAAACTCCCTATTGGATGCCATAGCTCATGCCCTAATCATCCTCCTCCAAAGCACAAGAAGTTTAGCCACTCATGGATAGGAGAAATGCTTCACCAAGCTCCTCCAACCCTTGCTTAGCCATGGATGATGATGGAGGTTGCTGGAATTTGGTCTGAATAGGTGTGGAGAGTGGAGAAGATGAAGAGAAAATGGTGAGTGTGGCTGGAAAATGTGGAGAGACTTGAGAGGATGAGAGCTTGTGTGTTGAATGTCTTCCAAAATCGTGGGTTTTTCTCTTCTTTAGGTTAAGGGCCTCTAAAACCTCAGAATATTCCCTCCTATCCGACCTAGTATGCTCCCCTTGTGGTAAAACATTGAGAAAGTGGGCCCACCATCCGTTTCAGCTCTTAAAATCGCGAGAAAGTCGTGCAGAACTGGTGTACCCGCTGGCAGCGGGTGGATTACTCGAAACGCACGTTTTGCTCTGAAACTGAAGTCCACCCGCTGGCAGCTTGCAAGGCTACCCGCTGGCAGCGGGTGGACCAGTAGAATAGGCCCAAAAATGCCTCTAAGCCTCAAATCTTGTACCGGCTTCGCTTTCCAGCTTCTTTCTCGACCTCTAGCACTTGAATCCTTGCTATTCCTCAAGCTAGTTGACCTACAAATCAACCAAAACAATTGTGAGGCCCTCAAGTTAATAAAACTAGAGAATTATCACAATTTATTCAATAAAAACATGGAATTAGCAAGATTGTGATTTAAGTCCTTAAGTGCCCTTGAATAACATTAAATCATGCATAATGACTCTTTAAACTCAACAAAAGCTTGTCAAATGCCAAAAGATACAAGGGTAAATATTGGTATTATCATATCCCCATTATCCTCTTCGGCCATTTCTTCTATTGCTAGTTCTCTTTCTCTTTCTTGGTTAGCCTTAATCACTTTCTTTTTGAGTTTTCTTATTTTTCTAAGAGTTCTTTCAATTTCTAAATCCAATGGAATTAGGTCTCCTCTAGAACTTCTTAGCATGCTCTAAGCAAACAAACAAAAGGAAGAAAACACACAGAAAAACAGTAAAACAATCAAACAAAAAGGATGCAATCTAAATGCTAAAACAAGAATAAACTACTTAGGAACACAAAACCAAAAACACAAACGAAAACACATAGACAATTAAATTAAACTTAAACTATGCAATTCCCGAAGGAATCACGCGAAGACAACTTGTTTTGTGAAAATCTAGCACAATTGCAAAAAGAACCAAAATGGCTCCCTGGCAACGGCGCCAAATTGATGAACGTGGCCTTGTCGCGAGGCCGACACCAATCAAATTAATGCTAGAATATGCAGCTAGTGGCACAACCTAGGTCGAATCTCTCTCGCGGAGCCTATGTATTCAATTGTCAATTATGTAAGATGTTCACAAAAATATGGATGTCTTTGAGGAATTTTATCAAACAGTTGGTGTGCAAGAAGAGTAAATGTATCTAAAAAAACTAAAACTAAATCTTTTTGTGATTTTTCAATATTTCAAAGCAAGTAAAAGTGAGCTGAATGTGTTAAGATGGATATGCTTTGTTGGATAATGCTTTGGGCTATCCTTGCTCTCTAAAAATTATGGAGTTAATCAATGAGGAACCATTTTTCTAATGTAGTTTAGTGACCACTAAACTTAGGTAATTTAAATAGAGAATGCAATTAGCCAACCGGACAATTAACAAGCCCAATCAAATACCATTAATGAAGCAAAAGGGGAATTTAATATAGATAAGAATTCAACTCAACAAATACCATTGTCATTAGAGTAACTTCCACAATGAATCAAAACTACAATAAGATTTAACCAAATCCAATGTAATCAAAACCCACAATGGGAGAATGAAAATATAAATCACAAATCTATATCAATCCCTAATATCCAACTACAACCAAGTTAAGTTCCACAACCATGGAACCACAATCAATACAAATCCATCAAAATCAACAAGATAATAGTCAATCTATAAAGAGAAGTAGAAGGAAAACAAGAAGAACTCCCTAGTAAGTGCCAAAGCTCAAGCCCTAATCATCCTCCTCCAAAGCACTAGAAGTTTAACCACTCATGGAGATGAAGAATGTTCCACCAAGCTTCTCCAAGCCGTGCCCAGCCATGGATGATGATGAATGTTGCAGAAGAAAGGAGTGGGAATGGAGGTGGAGTGAAGAAGATGAAGAGGGAATGATAATGGAGGCTTGGAGATGAGAGGAAGGTGAGAACTTGGAGAAAAGAAGAAGTGCCAATGATCCCCCTTAGCCTCCTCACTTAACCCTAATGTATTGGGGCAAATTAGGCCAGATTGGGGTGAGTAGGGCCCACCAATTCGGCCCAAAAATGATTTTCTGATGTAAAAATGCGGGCTTATCTGATGTGGCTCGCTACAGTGAGCATTTTGCTCGCTGCAGCAAGCAAACATAGCCATTTCAATCAATTCTGCTCGCTGCGGCAGAATTGAAAACGTGTCTTTTTGCGTTGTTTTTGCCCGGTTCTTCTCCCTCGCTTGCATTATGACTCCCAAATGTTATTCTTCGTGCTAATCCTCCTCTAGATAACCTACAAAACATCCAAAAACACTTGTGAAAATTCCAATCATGAACTTAAATTTGCACAAATGCTAAAGTTATGAAATTAACACAATTTATGTAATAAACTCATGGAATTAGCAAGAATTAAATCCAACACTCATATGAATCAATATACCATCAAAGCATGCATTTGGACACAATAAACAAAATAAAACCTTGCCAAATGATACGAAATATTATTATTAGAATGAGTGTTATCACTAGGGTCTATGGTTAAGCCTCTAGGGTATATGGTTTAGGGTTTTATGGTTTAAGGTTTAGGGTTTAGGGTTTCGTGTTTAGGGTTTTAGTGTTTAGGGTTTAGGGTTTAGGGTTTAGGGTTTAGGGTTTCTGGTTTAGGGTTTATCGTTTAGTGTTTAGTGTTTAAGGTTTAAGGTTTAGGGTTTAGTGTTTAGGGTTTTAGAGTTTAAGGTTTATGGATTAGGGTTTAGGGTTTAGGGTCTAGAGTTTAGAGTTTGGGGTGTAAGGTCTAGGGTTTAGGGTTTCGGGTTTGGGGTTTAGGGTTTAGGGTTTAGGGTCTAAGCACTAGGGTTTAGGGGCTAGGGTTTAGGGTTAAGGGTTTAGGGTTTAGGGTTTCGAGTTTAGTATTTAGGGTTTAGGGTTTAAGATAAAGAGTTTAGGATCTATGATCAAGGATTTAGGGTTTAGGATTTAGGGTCTAGTGTTTAGGGTTTCGAGTTTAGGGTTTAGGGTTTAGTGTTTAGGGTATAGGGTTTAGGGTTAGGGTTTAGGGTCTACGGTCTAGGGTTCAAGGATTAAGGTTTTTTGCCTTAGGGTTTATGGTATAGGGTTTAGGGTTTAGGGTTTAGGGTTTAGGGTTTAGGGTTTAGGGTCTACGATTTTGGGTTTAGAGTTTCGGGTTTAGGGTTCCGGGTCTAGTATTTAGGATTTAGGGTTTAGGGTCTAGGGTCTAAGGTCTAGAGTTTAGAGTTTAGAGTTTAGAGTTTAGGGTATAGGGTTTAATGTTTAGGCTTTAGTGTTTAGGGTTTAGGGTTTAGGGTTTTATGGTTTAGGGTTTAGGGTTTAGGGTTTAGGGTTTAGGGTTTATTGTTTTATTGTTTAGATTCTTCATTTTAGGGTCTAGGGTTCAGGGTTTATGGTTTTTGGATTTTGGGTTTAGGGATTAAGGCTTAGGGTTTAGGGTCTAGGGTCTAAGGTTTAGTGTTTAAGTTCGAGGGTATAATGTTTAGGATTTAGGGTTTAGGCTCTAGGGTTTAGGGTATAGGGTTTAGAGTTTAGGATTTACTGCATTTGGTTTAGGGTTTAGGGTTTTGGGCTTAAAGTTTAGGGATTAGGGTTTAGGGTCTAGGGTCTATGGTCTAGGGTTTAGGGTTTAGACTGTAGGGTCTAGGGTTTAGGGTCTAGGGTTTAGAGTTTATGATTTAGCATATTGGGTTTAGGGTTTAGGGTTTAGAGTTTAGAGTTTTGGCCTTTGTGTTTAGGGTTTAGAGTTTAGGGTTTAGGGTTTAGTGTTTTTGGGTTTTTGGGTTTAGGGTCCAGGGTTTATGGTTTAGGCGCTAGGGTCTATTGTCTAGGGTTTAAGCTCTACGGTCTAGGGTGTAGGGTGTAGGGTTTTATAGTTTAAGGTTAGGGTTAGGATTTTGGGTTTAAGGTTTACTATTTAGGGTTTAGGATTTAGGATTTAGGGTTTAGGGTCTACGATCTAGGGTTTAGGATTTCGGGTTTAGATTCTAGTGTTTAGGGTCTAGGGTTTAGGGTCTAGGTTTTAGGGTTTTGGGTCTAGGGTACAAGGATTAAGGTTTTTTGCCTTAGGGTTTAGGGTTTAGGGTTTAGGGTCTAGGGTCTAAGGTCTAGGGTTTAGTATTTAGGGTTTAGGGTTTAGGTGTTTCGGGTCTAGGCTTTAGGGTTTAAGGTTTAGGATTTAGAGTTTAGGGTATACGATTTAGGGTCTATGGTCTAGAGTTTAGGGTTTAGGGTCTAGGATTTAGGGTTTAGTGTTTAGGGTTTAGGGTTTAGGGTTTAGGGCTTAGGGTTTTATGGTTTAGGGTTTATGGTTTAGGGTCTAGGGTTTAGGGTTTAGGGTTTAGGGTTTATTGTTTTATTGTTTAGATTCTACATTTTAGGGTCTAGGGTTCAGGGTTTATGGTTTTTGGATTTTGGGTTTAGGGATTAGGGCTTAGGGTTTAGGGTCTAGGGTCTAGGGTTTAGTGTTTAGGTTCGAGGGTATAATGTTTAGGATTTAGGGTTTAGGCTCTAGGGTCTAGGGTTTAGGGTATAGGGTTTAGAGTTTAGGATTTACTGCATTGGGTTTAGGGTTTAGGGTTTTAGGCTTAGGGTTTAGGGATTAGGGTTTAGGGTTTTAGGGTCTAGGGTCTAGGGTTTAGGGTTTAGACTCTAGGGTCTAGAGTTTAGGGTCTAGGGTTTAGAGTTTATGATTTAGCATATTGGGTTTAGGGTTTAGAGTTTAGAGTTTTGGCCTTTGTGTTTAGGGTTTAGAGTTTAGGGTTTAGGGTTTAGTGTTTTTGGGTTTTTGGGTTTAGGGTCCAGGGTTTATGGTTTAGGCGCTAGGGTCTATTGTCTAGGGTTTAAGCTCTACGGTCTAGGGTGTAGGGTATAGGGTTTTATAGTTTAAGGTTAGGGTTAGGATTCAGGGTTTAAGGTTTACTATTTAGGGTTTAGGATTTAGGATTTAGGGTTTAGGGTCTACGATCTAGGGTTTAGGGTTTCGGGTTTAGATTCTAGTGTTTAGGGTCTAGGGTTTAGGGTCTAGGTTTTAGGGTTTTATGTCTAGGGTCAAGGGTTTAGGGTTTAGGGTTTAGAGTCTAGGGTTTAGGGTCTAGGGTCTATTATTTAGGGTTTAGGGTTTAGGTTTTAGGGATTAGGGATTAGGGTTTTAGAGTTTAGGGTCTAGGGTTTACGATTTAGGGTTTAGGGTCTAGTGTTTAGTGTTTATGGTCTAGGGTCTACGGTTTGGGATTTGGGGTCTAGGTTTTAGGGATTTGGGTTTCGGGTTAGGATTTATGGTTTGGTGTTTAGGGTCTAGTGTTTAGGGTGTAGGCTCTAGGGACTAGGGTTTCGGGTCTAGTGTTTAGGGCTTAGGGTTGAGGGTTTAGGGTTTAAGGTTTACGGTATAGGGTTTAGGGTTTAGGGTTTAGGGTTTAGGGTTTGGGGTTTAGGGTTTAGGGTTTCGGTTTTAGGCTATAGGGTTTTGGGTTTAGAGTTTAGGTTATAGGGTTTAGGGATTAGGCTGTGGGGTTTAGGGTTTAGGGTTTAAGGTTTAGGATTTTGGGTTAAGGGTCTAGGGTTTAGGGGCTAGGGTCTAGGGTTTAGGTTCTAGGGTTTAAGGTTTAGTGTTTGGGTCTAAGGTTTAGGGTTTTGGGTTTTGGGTCTAGGTTTTAGGGTTTAGGGTTTAGTGTAATGGGTTTAGGGTCTAAGGTTTAGGGTTTAGGGTTTAGTGTCTAGGGTCTAGGGTATAGGTTTTAGGGATTAGGGTTTTACAGTTTAGGGTTTAGGGTGTAGGGTTTAGGGTTTAGGCTCTAGGGTCTATTGTCTAGGGTCTTGGGTTTTGCGTTTAGGATTTAGGGTATTGGGTTTATGATTTAAGGCTTAGAGTTTAGGGTTTTGGGCTTAGGTGTTTAAGGATTAGGGTTCTAGGGTTTAAGGTCTAGGGTTTAGGGTTTAGAGTTTTGGGTTTAAGGTCTAGGATTTAGGATCTACGGTTTAGAGTTTTGGGTTTAGGGATTAGGGTTTAGAGTTTAGGGTTTAGGGTTTTTTGGTTAAGGGTCTAGGGTTTAGGGTTTAGGGTTTAGGCTTCAGGGTCTAGGGTCTAGGATTTAAGCTCTAGGGTCTAGGGCATAGGGTTTAGGGTTTTATGGTTTAGGGTTAGGATTTTGGGTTTAGGGTTTAGAGTTTAGGGTTTAGGGTATAGGGTTTATGGTTTAGGTTCTTTGGTTTAAGGCTTAGGGTTTAGGGTCATTGTTTTAGAGTTTAGGGTTTAAGGTCTAGGGTCTAGGGTCTAGGGTTTAAGGATTAGGATTTTAGGGTTTAGGGTTTATGGTTTAGGGTCTAAGGTCTAGGATTTTGGGTTTTGGGTTTACGGTTTAGGGTTTAGGGTTTAGGGTTTTAGGTTTAGGGTTTACGGTTTTTGGGTTTAGGGTCTAGGGTTTAGGGTTTAGGGTCTAGGGTCTTGTGTCTAGGGTTTACGCTCTAAGGTCTGGGGTATAGGGTTTTTGGTTTTATGATTTAAGGTTAGGGTTAGGGTTAGGATTTAGGGTTTAGGGTTTTAGGGTTTAATGGTTAAGGATTAGGGTTTAGGGTTTAGTGTTTATTGTTTAAGGTTCAAGGTTTAAGGTTTAAGATTTATGGTTTAGGGTTAGGGTTTTGGGTTTAGGATTTAGAGTTTAGGGTATAGGGTCTAGGGTTTCAAGTATAGGGTTTAAGGTTTAGGCTTTAGGGTCTAGAGTTTAGGGTTTGGGGTTTAGGGTCTAGGGTTTACGGTTAAGGGTTTAGGGCATAGGGTTTAGAGTTTAGGGTTTAGGGTATAGGGTCTACAGTTTAGGGTTTAGGGTTTAGGGATTAGGGCTTTAGGGTTTAGGGTTTTGGGCTTAGGGTTTAAGGATAAGGGTTTAGGGGTTTAGGGTTTAGGGTCTAGGATTTAGGGTTTTGGGTTTAGGCTTTAGGTTTTAGTGTTTAGGGTTTGGGGTTTAGGGTCTAGGGTTTTGGGTTTATGCCCTAGGGTCTAGGGTCTTTGGCTTAGGCTTTAGGGTTTAGGGTATAGGGTTTAGTGTTTTATGGTTTAAGGATAGGGTTAGGATTTAGGGTTTAGGGTCTATGGTTTTAGGGTTTAAGGTTTAAGGATTAGGATTCAGGGTTTAGGATTTAAGGTTTAGGGTTTTGGTTTAGGGTTGATGGTTTTGGGTTTAGGATTTACGGTCTAGTGTTTACGATTTAGGGTTTAGGGTTTAGGCACTAGGGTTTAAGGTTTAGGGTCTAGTGTCTAGGTTTTATGGTTTAGGGTTTAGCGTCAAGGGTTTAGGGTCTAGGGTTTAGGGTTTAGGGTCTAGGGTCCAAGGTTTAGGGTTTAGGGTTTAGGGATTTGGTTTTAGGGTTTAGGGTTTAGGGTTTAGGGCTTAGGGTTTACGGTTAAGGGTTTAGTGTTTTAGGGTTTCTGGTCTAGGGTTTAGGGATTAGGGTCTAGGGTTTAGGGTTAAGGGTATAGGGTTTAGGGTTTAGGGATTAGTGTTTAGGGTCCAGGGTTTAGAGTTTTGGGTTTTGGGTTTAGGGTTTAGGGTTATTGGGTTTAGGGTTAGAATTTAGGGTTTAGTGTTTTGGGGTTTAAGGTTTAAGGATTAGGATTCAGGGTTTAGGGTTTAGGGTTTAAGGTTTAGGATTTAGGGTTCAAGGTTTAGGATTTACTGTTTAGGGTTAGGGTTTAGGGTTTAGGGTTTGGGTTTAGGGTCTACGGTATAGGGTTTAGGGTTTACGGTTTAGGTTCTAGGGTTTGAGGTTCAGGGTTTAGGGTCTAGGTTTTATGATTTAGGGTTTAGGGTCTAGGATTTATGGTTTAGGGTTTAAGGTCAAGGGTTTAAGGTTTAAGGTCTAGGGTCTAAGGTCTAGGGTTTAGGGTTTAGGGATTAGGGTTTTTGGGTTTAGGGTCTAGGGTCTTGGGTCTAGGGTTTAGGGTTTAGGATTTTGGGTTTAGGGTTTAAGGTTTAGGGTTTAGGGTTTAGGGTTTTTGGGTTAAGGGTCTAGGGTTTAGGGTTTAGGCTCTATGGTATAGGGTCTAGGATTTAAGCTCCAGGGTCTAGGGCATAGTGTTTAGGGTTTTATGGTTTAGGGTTAGGATTTAGGGTTTAGGGTTTAGGGTTGTAGGGTTTAAGGTTTAAGGATTAGGGTTCAGGGTTTAGGGTTTAGTGTTTAAGGTTTAGTGTTTAGGGTTTAAGGTTTAGAATTTAGGGTTTAGGGTTTAGGGTTAGGGTTTAGGATTTAGAGTTTAGGGTATAGGGTCTAGGGTTTCGGTTCTAGGGTTTAAGGTTTAGGGTTTAGGGTCTAAGTTTTACGGTTTAGGGTTTAGGGTCTAGGGTTTAGGGTATAGGGTTTAGGGTTTACGGTATAAGGTCTACGGTTTAAGGTTTAGGGTTTAGGGATTAGGGCTTTAGGGTTTAGGGTTTTGGGCTTAGGGTTTAAGGGTAAGGGTTTAGGGTTTTAGGGTTTAGGGTCTAGGGTTTAGGGTTTTGAGTTTATGCTTTTGGGTTGGTGTTTAGGGTTTAGGGTTTATGCCCTAGTGTCTAGGGTCTTGGGCTTAAACTCTAGGGTCTAGGGTATAGGGTTTAGGGTTTTATGGTTTAAGGTTAGGGTTAGGATTTCGGATTTAGGGGCTAGGTTTTATGGTTTAAGGTTTAAGGATTAGGATTCAGGGTTTAGGGTTTAAGGTTTAGGATTTAGGATTTAGGGTTAAGGTTTACGGTCTAGGGTTTACGTCCTAGGGTTTACGGTTTAGGGTTTAGAGTTTAGGTTCTAGGGTTTAAGGTTTAGGGTCTAGGGTCTAGGTTTTATGGTTTAGGGTTTAGGGTCAAGGGTTTAGGGTCTAGGATCTAGGGTTTTGGGTTTAGGGATTAGGTTTTAGGGTTTAGGGTTTAGGGTTTTGGGCTTAGGGTTTAGGGATTAGGGCTTAGGGTTTCGAGGTTTATGGTTTAGGGTTCAGGGTTTAGGGTCTAGGGTTTAAGGTCTAGGGTTTAGGGTTTAGGGTTCAGGGTTCATGGTTTAGAGTTTTGGGTTTTGGTTTTTGGGTTTTGGGTTAGGATTTAGGGTTTAGGGTTTAGGGTTTAGGGTTTAGGGTTTAAGGATTAGGATTCAGGGTTTAGGGTTTAGGGTTTAAGGTTTAGGGTTTAGGGTTCAAGGTTTACAATTTAATGTTTACGGTTAGGGTTTAAGGTTTAGGATTTAGGGTTTAGGGTCTACGGCTAGGGTTTAGAGTTTAGGGTTTAGGGTTTAAGGTTTAGGGTTTAGGCTCTAGGTTTTATGGTTTAGGGTTTAGGGTCAAGGTTTTAGGGTTTAAGGTCTAAGGTCTAGGTTCTAGGGTTTAGGGTTTAGGGTTTAGGGATTAGGGTTTTAGGGTTTAGGGTTTGGACATAGGGTTTAGGGATAAGGGTTTAGGGTTTTAGGGTTTATGGGCTAGGGTTTAGTGTTTAGGTTCTAGGGTTTAGGGTCTAGGTTTAGGGTTTAGGGTTTAGGGTTCAGGGTTTAGAGTTTTGGGTTTTAGTTTTAAGGTTTAGGGTTATTGGGTTTAGGGTCTAGGGTTTAGGGTTTAGGCTCTAGGGTCTAGGGTCTAGGGTTTAAGCGCTAGGGTCTAGGATATGGGGTTTAGGGTTTTATGGCTTATGGTTAGGGTTAAGATTTAGGGTTTAGGGTTTAGGGCTTTAGGGTTAAGGATTAGGGTTTTGGGTCTAGGGTTTAGGGTTTAAGGTCTAAGGTTTAGGGTTTAGGGTTTGGGGTTTGGGGTTTAGGATCTAGGGACAAGGGTTTAGGGTCTAGGGTTTAGAGCTTAGGGTTGAGGGTTTCGGGATTGGGGTTTAGGGTGTAGGGTTTTGGGTTTAGGGTTTAGGGTCTATTGTTTAGGGTTTAGAGTTTAGGTTTTAAGGTTTTGGATTTAGGGTTTAGGGTCTATGGTTTAGGGTTTGGGGTTTAGGTTTTAGGGTTTAGGGTTTACGGTTTTGGGGTTTAGGGTCGAGGGTGTAGGGTTTAGAGTTTAGGGTTTAGGGTTTAGGATTTAGGGTTTAGGGGTTAGGGTCTAGTGTTTAGGGTTTTGGGTTTAGAGTCTAGGGTTTAGGGTTAGGGTTTAGGGTTTAGGGTTTAGGGTTTAGGGTTTAGGGTCTAGGATTTAGGGTTTAGAGTATAGGGTTTAGGGTTTAGGGTTTACGGTATAGGGTTTAAGGTTTAGGGTTTAGGGTCTAGGGTCTAGGGTTTATGGTTTAAGGTTTAGGGTTTAGGGTTTAGGGGCCAGGGTTTAGGGTTTAGGGTTTAGGGTTCAGGGTTTAGGGTTTCGGGTTTAGGGTTTAGGGTTTAGGGTTTCGGGTCTAGGGTCTAGGGTTTATAGTTTAGGGTTTAGGGTTTATGGTTTAGGGTTTAGGGTTTAGGGTTTAGGGTTTAGGGTCTAGGGTTTGGGGTTTAGGGATTAGTGTTTATGGTTTAGGATTTTGGGTTTAGAGTCTAGGGTCTAGGGTTTAGGGTTTAGGGTTTAGGGTTTATTGTTTTATGGTTTAGATTCTAGATTTTAGGGTTTAGGCTTTAGGGTTTAGGCTTTTTGGATTTAGGCTTTAGGGTTTAGGGTCTAAGGTCTAGGGTTTACGGTTTACGGTTTAAGACTTAGGGATTAGGGTCTAGGGTCTAGGGTTTAGGGTTTAAGGTCTAGGGTTTAGTGTTTAGGGTTTAGGGTTTAGGATCTAGGGTTTGCGGTCAAGTGTTTAGGATTTATGGTTTAGGGTTTAAGGTTTTTGGGTTTAAGGATTGGTGTTTAGGGTCTACGTTCTTGGGTTTAGGGTTTAGGGTTTAAGGTTTAAGGCTTAGGGTTTAGGGTCTAAGGTATAGGGTATAGGGTTTAGGGTTTAGGGGTTTAGGGTTTAGGGTTTATGGTTTAGGGTCTAGGGTCTAGGTTTTAGGGTTTAGGGCTTAAGGTATAGTGTTAGGGTTTAGGGCGTAGGGTTTAGTGTCTAGGGTTTACCGTTTAGGGTTTGGGGTTTGGGTTTTAGCGTTTAGGGTTTAGGGATCAAATTGAACGAAAATGGTTGGACTAAATTGAAAAGTGATTAGAGGAGGGATTGGGCCAAAATAGATTTTTCAGCTGGGGCAAAAATGCAATATTCCCAAGGCCTAAATTGTAATTGTTCCCGGGAGAAGTCGAACGTGACACAAGGAAGATCAAAATTCAAATGCAATGTTGTAAGAACCGAACCGGACAAAGACTCGGACAAGTGTTCGGTTCATGGTTTGATCGGTTTAATCGGTCGAACCGTCGGTCGAACCGGATGACGTAATAAATAATAAATAATAAATATTCTTAATATATAAAATGACATCACTCAAATTTTAGGTTTCAATATACATAATTTTGATGTTTTAAATTACATAACTTCTCAAAGTTTTAATTTTTAAGACTTGTCAAGCTTTGAAAGAACTTAATCAAACCAAATATTAAATTATTGATAATCGTAACTTTTAAATTTTAATTTTTAAGACTTTTCTAATTTTAATTTTTAAGATTTCTCTAATTTCTTTTTTTTTTATGTTATTTTTCCTTTTTATTTTTTAATTTTTTAATTTTTTTTAAAAAAATAAAATTAGACCGGTTGGACCATCGGTTGATCGGTCCAACCCGGTTGACCGGTCCAACTCCGGTTAAATCCGGTCCAATCCGGTCCAACTGCAAAAACGGTTTTTTGGTCCAACCGACTCATCTTTGTATTCGGTTGGCGGTTGAACCGGTCGGACCGTCCGGTCCGGTTCTTACAACATTGTTCAAATGTTAAATTGGAGAGTGGGGAATTTAATCGAGATCCAGATTAGACTATTCAAGCTTCAGATTTTAATCAATTACGAAATAGCATTACTCTATATAAAATAATATTCTCTTTAGATAAATAATATTTCCTATTTGAATTTAAGTAGAAAAATATAGGCCAAATTACTCTTTTGGTTGTCAACTTTTGCACGAAGTTTACTATTGGTTCTCAATGTTTCAAAAAGTTATTTTAGGTCCTCAGCGTTTTTCTTTTTGTCAAAATTGGTTCTCCAGTGTAACTCCGTTTGGTTTTTTTTTTGCTAAATGCAGACGCAGAAGATTTATGTGACACACCCTCTTTCCTACGTATCGTATTTGGATGACATGACACCCTCTCTCACTCCAACTCAGCAAAACGACGCCGTTTTGCATCACTTTTCTCTCACTCCAACATGGCCAATAATATATTATTCTATCTAGATATATCTATACCTATATCTACATATCTATATAATCTATATCTATCTTTATAAATATATAAAAGAAGAGGCATAGAACGTTTTCTTGCCAAATCATCTTTTATAGTCTTTGCATTCGTGCCACATTTATCCTAATTGGCGCCACATAGGATCCACATAGGCTCCACATAGAAACAAATTATTTATTAAATAATCAATCACTTAAATTAAAAGTATAAAATCAAATCCCTTAATTAGTACAAGTTATCTTTTAAATCTTTATCATCTTGGTCTCATTTTGTTCGTCTCTCAGCGAACTTTTCAACGAATCCTCACTTAACCCGATCGGACTCCCCCATGAGCGGATATATAGTCCCGAAGACCCCAATATATCCAACATACTCCCACTCGCACATGGTGGGAGGCCCATGACTATCCTTATCACAAAGGACATCTCTATTTCTCTTTCTCTCGTCTTCTTCTTTCATACTCTGTGTCAGTCCTGACCGCTTGGCACGATATGTGGTAGACTTATATTAGAAGCCTGTTAGGGCCCAGCTATAAGTGATGCTACAACCCAAGTGTCTGAAGATGTGACCACATGTCTCACCGTAAAATAATGCCATGGGTTCCCTAGACGTGTTCACATACATGGCTAGTCCCAATCCCTCTAAGTCTACAATAAGACTAAGACTTCAGCCATACTCAGTTGCGATAGATATCCACATCCATGAGAACCTCAAAGGGATCACATCATGGGTCGACCTCAGGATACTATCACACATGCATATGTCAACACAATCTTCCTTTTGACTTCTTATCAGTTCAATCAAAGATAGCTTCTTTCCTGACAGTCTTCCATCGGGCCGTATTTTTCCATAGCCTTTTGGAAAGATATCAAAGTAGCATGCACTACCTTATCTCTTCATGACAGAGTAAAAGTGCATAAGGGTAACCTTTGAAAGGATTGATGCATCCTTTCAGGGACTCACACAGCATTGAAGCAGGGATTCATTCATATGCTTCCCTTGCGGTTCTTAAGGCACATGCAGTATGAAGCGCACGTTGTGGTGTTCTCGAGCGTATGTCAATTTTGATGATCAATCACTTACTCCAAACAGACCTTAGTCCAGACTCACTTAGAATCTGACTTGAGTTTGCTACCACACTTCGCTCGCTTCACATAGCGCCAAGTGTAGCACTCACGTCTGGCTACAGGCATTATGAATCGTGGGAATTCATAATTCAATCATAAGATCTCATCATGTTAGCGGATCTCATCCTAATACACTTACTAGGGCGACTTATCAATTCTCAGTGGTGTTTTCTTGTTCAACACTCGGCGCTTTTCAGTTGCCTCTAGATATTCACACTATATCCCATTTTGGTGTTCAAGGAAAAAGCACCCAAGTCTTATCTTGGCCCACACCACATGCGTGTCCAAGGCGGTTGCTCGTGTGAGAGAGCCAACCTCCCAAGCCTGTAGGACATACTTTATATATTGTGTAATAAGTACTTCTATTTGTTGTTCCACACAAAATAAAGGTAAGTCTAGGCATCACACTTTACTTATGATCAAGAAATAGAGCTCTCACAAAGCTTGTCCTCATGACAAACTATGTTAAATCACCCTAGTTCTAAGCAATCATGGGTATGTAAAATGCTAGTTTTACGGCTTGTATCTCTGTACAGCCAACCCACCACTGCGGGTCCATGAGTGTATAGAGCCAATGCTCTATCACAAGTCATATTGTGAGGACCCTCACTCCGGTCACTTGATGCTTAGACTGACACATCAGGGTAGTTAACTACTGTGTAACAATGTCTCATGCAAAGTTGTGTTGTGTTCTCTTGTGGAACTTAGGCTTTCTTTGGTGTAAACCATAGCTGTTTAACTTTATGAGATCAATGTCACTAGGTTAACAGCTCTGTCTTTGATCTATAAGTGACTTTAGATCTTCCAATCCAAACTGCCCTGTACTACTGATGATCATGCAATGAACTCCACGTCCCTAGTGGACAGAGAAATGCATAATCCTCACTTGCCTCTTTGCAAGATGGTTCTAGTGCCTAGCAAAGCACACCAGGACGTGAATGTCCTCTCCTCCAAGTCTCTTACCCAATCGATATCAATGTGTGGCCCGCCGTTTGTGAATCACTAATATGATGAAAACGACCGATTGTCAGCATCGCCCTACAAGTACCTCAGAACACTCTAAACAATGTGTCTAACCTAGGTTTGCCTAATAACGGCTCACAAAGCCGACTACAAAAAGCACGTTGGAGCGAGTACACTACTTGTTGTATTTCAAGCTACCAACTAGATGTATGAAAATTCTATCCAATGACTCCATCTTTGACTTAGTCTAAAGGCGTGTAGCAAGACTCAAACTCTTGCCTCTTGCTACTAGCACATCAGTCGGGTTCAGGTCCCCTCAAATGGAATCCGCCAAGAATCTCTTCTTCATAGGCTTCTTGTGACAGAGTGAGTCGATTCTTGGAGCATTCTCCATGAATCTTGACTCCCACTGCCTAACCGAATTTCTTTTTCTTAAAGATGAAACGATAGCCATCCTTAGGTGGCTAATGCAGCCTCTGTGTTATTTCTAGCTAGCCATATGCCTTCTACATATAGTGTGAGGGTAATGAAATACTCTCAGCTTCCTTGAAATGGACTAGGTGGTCAATTACCACGAGTCTGGATGAATATGTGACATCTTGACAAATCCCTGAAGACGGCATACTCTGCGCTCCCGACCTTTTGCCATGAGACCTATTTGCTTTCCCACATAGATCCCTTCAACTAGTTTGCCATACAAGAAAGCAGTCTTGACATCCTAATTGATGTTTCCCCAGACTTAAACTGGTGACCAAAGCTAGAATCAGACTCTTACCAGACAATAAATGGGAAGGTTTCGTCACAGTCGATATCTTCTTATTGTGTGTACCTCTTCACTGCTTAATGTGCCTAGTAGTGGTTGATTGACCCATCTGCCTCCCCTAACTTTTGAGTGCAAACTTGTTCTCAAAATTCCTTGTGACGTGGGGCAAATTCACCAACTTTTATACTTGGTATGTCCTTATAGACTTCATCTTTTCTTCTTTCATCATTTTTGTCCACCTTTTATTACTAGGGCTGGAGAGAGCCTTTTGAACTATCTAAGACTCTACTTGATCATGTAGTACTCCTCTAGTACTCCTCTTGGATTGTGCTTCGTGGAATAGATGCTCTTCATAAGGATTACTCCCATTGGACTCAACAACTGGAGATGCGTCTATACACTCCTCTCAACGTGTTGTAGGTCCGCCTCATTTCAATAAAGATGCACATCAAAAAATCCACCTCCTTTGCTCTAGAAAAGTTTGTCTTATGGACCATTACATCCTTAGACTCAAATTATGTGACTGGAATGTCTTCATTCTCGCTAATGAAGACGTATCCTTTTGAGTGACCAAGCTATCTTACCAAGACACGCTACTTACCTCTAGGGTCAAGCATTCCATACTCATAGGAAGGATCAAGTATGCTGTAAACCTCCATGGTCTCAACATAATCTAATCAGGTCTTTTACCTAACTAGAACTCATAAGGAGTCACTCACCTAATTTGAAAGGGCATATGGTTAAGTAAGAAAGTGACTTTTGGCAAAATATCTCCCCTATGGGAACGTTCACCTGAGTCATTATTAACTTAACCAACTGCAGGAGCAACTCATTTTGCTGTGGAGTGTGTGGAATAGTTAGTTGTCTAACTATCCTAATTTCATCAAGTAACTATGAGAAAATACTGGGCCACTTGCCTTGCCCCCACGCTTATCGGACCACTGATGTCCGAGTGGACTAATTTGATGAAAGCGGGTTTTTCTGATTTCATGAGTGAATGGTTTTCAGGTTGATTTGTCTGTAAGGCAACATTTACAAACTAGAATTGGGAATTTGTCCTCACAAATTCTCCTTTGCTAATACGTAATTGTGTCCCACACCCACTTGCCAAATAAGTGTATCAACCACAAAGGAAGACACAGCAAAGCAACTAGTTGAATTACGAGAATGTAATTCAAATTGTATCATGTCACGACCCCACCCGAAGGCACGTGACCGAAACAAACAGAGGGCCTAACCCTGAGTCTGTTAGCCTTAACACCTATTTCATTTAACTGTCATTCCCATTCGCGTACACACATTATCAATATATACGGCTCACATCTCCTGTGTGGCCTATCTTACACCTGCAATCCACAGCCAAGTGCTACTTCAGTTTATATGTATACTCAAACAAACATAATATATATCTGTCATATACGTTGCCACACCTCCAGTGTGTGACATATGCTATTCACATGCAAATTCGTATACATAATAATAATAAGTCCCCCATAATAATCTTGTCTTTAAGAACATGGAGCTGACAAGTCTAGAGTCTAATAACCACAAGGTGTAATCAATTCATTACAATATCCAAAATAAAATCAAAGCCACCCATGAAGACAGAATGTGAGTGCTAGCAAAACGTCGCCTTCACTGAACCGACGTGGAAGCCTGACCAGTACCTGTATCTGAAAAAGTAAACCACTAGAGGGTGAGTAACCGACTCAGTGAGTGACTCTCCCATCCTCGGCGTAGGACCGGGTACCACTCCGACTGGGAAGGGGAGAAACTACATTCACATACGCATACACTTCAATTCATCTTTCATAATTATATAATTGTTCTCAAACAATAGAACATGTACAAACTCTACTTTAACCGTACCACAACATACATTAATCATGCATACTAACATGCGTGTATCGAGAAATATCGAACATAGATGGACATCCAAGTGCGGTTCACCTGCCAAACTTACGTACCTTTGCTTACCTTGTTGCCGCCGTGACGTGTCGGTCCTCCCTATCTATCTCGATGCACTATAAGACTTAACCAATCGTCATGGTCGGTTGGATTTGAAATATAGTAATTTAAAAACAAGGTTTCCTCAACGCTACGTCAAGACAACAATCGATGTCATGACCTTTTTAAGAAAATAATTTTGTCTTGACGTCACGTGAGGATACCAACCATCGTCATAGCATGTTCGAAGAAAAGGAAATCTAGTCATAGTGCATACCAAGGACATTGAGGGTTTACACTAGTGTTGAGTACCTATACGCTCGGTATCTTAGATCGATACGCATAGGCACACGACCCATTCCGGGATCGTCTCCACGGATTGTTGTGTTCGGTGGCGCACCCCGGCACCAACCCGCCGAGGTGTCCATCAACATCGGCACTTTCCGGACCATCGTCTCAGGAAGCTCGCTTGGTTCAATCCGAACCAACTCAACAGATTAACCAACTAGTAATGGTGGCATACTCTGGACCAGCTCAACAGAATATCCACAAATGTATATATACATGAAGGCAATTTCGAACCTTACCCGACGAAATGCCAACATGAAGGCACTTTCCAAATCTGACCCGACGGAAAGCCCTTACCCTTGGTACCATACATGTTATTGCCATAATTCCTCTACCCGAGTAATTTTTAAAACTTTTTCCATGTTATTACGAAATATTCATTTCGGTTCGGGTCATCACTCTCGGGTTCTATCCTTATTCCTATAGGAAGAAAAATATAAAATCAGGAAACAATTTAAAACATTCATACACATGCAGGACCATCTTTTACGTAAATATATATATGGTGTGATAATAGTATATATATATATATATATATATAAGTTAGTCAATCATGAGAAACCGGAGGCAACAATCCTGCCACTCAGATTCTCTCAAAATAATCATATCAATGATTAATGGTTAGTCAATCATATAATCCAAAAAGTCTCTATATGTCAAAAAATTCCTAATATGCATGTCAAAATGAGCATCAACTAATGGAGTCTGTCTCCAACTAACTTGTCTCCCGGTCCTGCTACCAACCTATACATCTGATACATGCCAGCAACTATAATGAGAAATAAATCCCAGTAGGTATAACAATCTAAGTTTAAAACTACTGGCATGTACCACCGTACTTGTACGGAAAATCATTGCATTCTTATCATTAATAAAATATTGAAACCTTAACTATTGGATGTAATATAACTTTCCTTTACCTGACGTCATGCTTATCCAACCATGACTATAACATATGTGTTGTGCCTATGGTTAAACCAATAAGAGATATAGGGAATTTCAAATAAATCATTCATCGTCTTGTAACATGATCCATTTTACACACATATAGAATTAAGAGAAACATATAATGAAACATCAATGTCAAATCAAAGAGAAAACAAGAGTCATCGGGAGCGCCGCCCAGCGAACAACTCCACGTACCCCTACAACACACATGAATGAAAAAAATCTCTTTGTGGTAGCTTGCCACAACTCTAGTACAATCTGAGGCGTCCCTCAATCGGATCCGAGTACTAACTGGACCAATGTATCCCAAAGGCCCTAACCATCGTATCTCGAATGGCCATTACCCAAATAGAAGGTTACCACTGTATCCTAGTGATCTGAGCCATCGTATCCCGAATGACTCCCTTCCATATTGGTTCATGTCATGGGATCACTACCTTCATCAAAAGATAGATCACACCCGCCCCGAATGATAAGGTTTGGTTAATGTATCCCAATAACCCGGACCATCGTATCCCAATGTCCGTTTCCCATTCTTGTTCGGGCCATGAGGCTATGGAATCACCACCCTCTGTGGTGGATCATTTCCCCGGTACGCTAGTCACTAATACAATCACTAGGGTAGTGAAGCCTAAGCCATGATTATGCCAAATTCTAAGTACGTGACCCTCTAAATGGCCATGAGAGTTCACTAACTTAGAATTCGCAATCAACACGGGTTTTCAAAAAAATAATTTAATTAAGTCTTCTCCGTGGGATAACCGATGACCGCCCCATACCAACCACCAGTCATCCAAACATAAGCTTCACTCTCCCTAGAATTGCACTAGAACTAGTCCCCTCATTTCTCTATCATTCTTGCTCTAATTCCCTTTTTAAAATCCAATGATCAATGTTACCATAATTTTCATCATCTAAATCTTTATCTAGGATGTTGTTTGAGCTTTGAAATGACACTTAAAAGTTAGTTAAACTCATTTAAAGAAGTTGAAGGAAAGAGTGAAAGCCACTTGAAGTGGAAGAAGAAAATTCATTTGGAATAAGTAAAAGGTTGAGTCTTAGGAATAATTCCAAAAGAAGTTATAAACTCATTAGCCATGAGGGGACAAAGTTCAATTGAAATAGGGGAATAATTGAGTCTTAAAATAAGATAATAATGAGTATTAAACTCATTTTTGTTGAAGGAGAAGAAACCATTCAAATTCAGGAAGAAATGACAACTTTTCAAAAACTAGAATCTTGTTGGTGTATAAACAGAACCGCCAACTTTCGAGGCAATGCCCAGAAAATCTAACCGTTGGAATTTTCAGTAAAAATAGAACTTATAAAGATTAGGATGTTGGCTTTCATATGGCTTTGAAATCATTCGAATCCATCAAGTAACCAATTCAGAAAACACATGTAAACATAGAAAGGTCAGATTCAAAACAGAATGCAACATTTGGCAAGCTTCCTTAAAATGGTCATAGCTCCTTCCATACTTAACGAAATGATTTGATTCTTCTTCCTAAGTCAACCTTAGACATAACATATTCTGATTAACAATTCATTTCAGCATGGATTTGAGCTATTTAAGAGCAGTAATTTAAAAACAGTAGCCAATCGCACAAAAGTTCTGCATCAGTTTAGAAAGCAGAACCGCAGACTTTAGAGGCAATTTTCAGACGATCTAACCGTTTGATTTTTTTGGAAAAATACAATTTAGAAAGCTTAGGATGTTAGCTTTCATATGGTCTCAGAATCACTCGAATCCATCGAGTAACGAATTCAGAAAACACGTTTAAACATAGGAAGGTCAAATTCAAAAACTCAGTTTTTGACAAATAAACATGTTCGAAGATAGTGTTTTTAGAAGAACATGATGTATTCTAATCTCAAATCATTTAACCAATCATTTCCAGCACCACAACCATGTAGAACATCCAATAGAAGTGTTGAAAATGTCAAGAATGCAAAGTTTAATCCTCCATTGTTATCAAAATCAAGTTGTTTTCACAAAACTCTCAAGAATCAAGAGATGGGTTCAAAAATAAAATGGAGGTAGAGAGCTACCTACCTCAAAGGAAGAAGATGAAGTGAACGGGGTGCTTCGGAGAGTTCCTTGACTCCTTCCCCGGCCTCCGGTCGCCGGATTCCGACCGATATCCACCACCACCACCACCTAGTTTCCCTTCAATGGCTTCTAGGGCTTGAGAGCTCTCTTTTGGTCTTATGAAGTGAGGGTGTCAATTAGGGTGTGGGAAAAAAATGGGGTATATGATGTTTTTTTTTTAAATTGTTGACTAAGGGAAATGACTCTTTTGCCCCCTACTAAGAATTGCCTTTTCAATTTGGTCTTTATTCCCTTTCCTTATCAACTTTTATTTCATTTCACCCCATAATTCTTTATTTCCTTTTCACTAAAATCCCTAACACTTAATTTAATTTCTATATGCAACTAATACACACAACCATTTTTAAATTAAATCATACAATTAACAACCATCTCTTTCATTAATTATTAGAAAAGAAATGGGTGTTACAATTACAATCTTCCCTCCTTAAGAAATTCGGTCCTCGAATTTCAATTAAGTTACTAACCTTAGTCTTGGAACAAGAAGGGGTAAGCCTTGCACATCTCGGCTTCTACTTCCCTCGTAGCTTTCTCCGCCGAATGATTCCTCCATAACACCTTCACCAATGGATTTCCTTTGACCTCAACTTCCTCGATTGTCTGTCAAGGATTTCCACTGGTACTTCTTGGTAGGTAAACCCTTTTACCAATTGTATCTCTTGCAGCTGTACCACATGAGAGGGATCGGGCAAGTACTTCCGCAGCATGGACACATGGAGCACTAGATGTACACAAGAAATACAGGAAACTTCCTTCACAGTTATCCATCACACACAAGAAATAAGTGCAGTTCTTAACTTTCCATTGTCAATTCCAAGATATTTCCATGCATAAGTTCATGATATGAAACACAAATTGAAAATGCCTAATTTAACATAATCATACCATCCTTCCTTCATATTGGGCAGTCATGCCAAATACACAGTTTTTACGAAACAGGATGTTCATAATACCATCATACCTCTTTGGTCAGTCATGCCAAAGACCGAATCCCTCTAGGACGTGTACAACTGATCTAAATCATTACCATACCATCACAAAGAAATCTAATGAAATAAGACAAAATTGACTTACCAATTCAACTAAAGTCCGCTAATAAGGCAAAGACATTTACCTAACATTGTAAGCCGTCCCTTGATGTGTGCACATGTTAGAACCTTAGGATTATCATTCCCGGACCGAATTATTTCCTCACGAGTTGGTAGACAGCTACGTCCCGGACGGATTCCTAACCAGCCTAGTGTGTCCTTTTCATACAGATCATATAAAATATACATTTTCCCAGGTAATGTTTATTCTATTGCAAACCAATCACTTTCAATGCATGCCAAAATCATTTGCCCTCCACAGGCATATCAATTTTCACAGATGCATGCTAAATCTCATTTCCAGAATTGGATGCCACTCACAGATGCATATGAGTTGAATTAACAATTTCAACTTACTTCTCAAGTAAGAAATTCACATCTTGGCCCCCAATTGCCTCAATTTTATGAAATTAATCCCCTTTTTCAAATCTTTGCAATTATAGGGCATCTTCAACAGTTCAATCCATTCCAAATACATACATTGGACATTCATCATTCACTTAACATATTAAAAGGGGTTTCAGAAGAAGTTTACCAGAAATTGAGTCACAATAAAGATTTTGGAAAATTTTCCAGTTTTTCTTTCAAAAAGGTCCCGATTTAGACTCAACTTCATTTCTGTCCTTTCACTGTTTCAGATAAAGTCACAGCAAGCTTCATAAGGTCAAATAAGACTTGATTAACCAATTTCCACAGTCATGACAGATCAGAAATAAGACTTTTTTACATACAGAGTTCTTTCTTTGAAATTTCTAATAAACAAGTCCTTAAAATGTCAAAACTCGGTTAGAACCCATTCTGGACCCTTCTAATCTTTTGAAATGCACCCAAATAGTATATGGAGTTGAAAGAAACAACTAGTTACCTATTCTCAACTCAGAATGCCCAATTGTTTACTAAGAACAGTAAAATAGTAAATTTTCTGCAAAAGTAGTCCCTATTACTACCCATTTTCTTTTCTGGCTTCTGTTGAACCTAAAAGAGTTTACCCTAATCATTTTGAGGTAATTTATGACTTGTAGCACAAGGTTTAACAGCCCTATTAGTACAAAATTAGATCTTATGGAGCAAAATGCGAATTTCTTTTGCTTTTTCAAGAAATGGAATCCTAAGTGTACTAAGGTCTGTTTAAGTCATGTCTGAGGTTGCTCATATTCTGAAATCATACCTTTGGAAGTCTGGAAGGCAGGGTGGCTACCCTATTAAACCTAAATCAGAGTACCCAACTTTTATAAACGCAATTCCTAAGTTTAATGCACTTGGGTTCCTAGCTTTGCCCTTTTTAATTGGTGAATGTGTTCTGAATCTTCTGTGCCTCTATATAACCTAAAAAGGTTAATTCAGATTCAATAAAACTCAAGAAATGTCCTTATTCCCTCAAAAAGTTAGAATTGATATCTAAGGATCCTAAAATTGGAGGTTTACCTATCATTAACAAGCTTAGGATCTCAAGGACTCAATGCATTTAAACACTTGGTTTTTCCTGTGTTTACTATACCACTAAGGTCTCAGCCCAGCTTACTGCCTTCTACTTACCCAAGTTTCTCAGAATTGAAGAACTCCTCTAAAGTTCAGATTCACTCAACTCTCGTAGCCTATTCATCATTTTTTGCGCTCTTTCCTTCCTTTGTAGTTTAAATTCATAGAGCACTATGAGTTTTCTTATCAACTATTCAGTTTTGTGACCTAATTACCGTATATTAATAAACAACTAAGCAATTTATCAGTTTGGCAACGAGGTATTCAAAACAGAAAACATTAAAGGTTCCATTCTATCCATTCTAAACCTTTGACCATTTTTAATAAATTTGAACCTACAATTTCAAGTGACCTAACTTGTCCAGATGTTCAGCAATTAGTTTCATAACAGTATAATCCACAATGGTACAATGCACAACAATTCACAGCAAGAACACTCAGCTCAAACACATCAAATAGCTCTTCCAATTCATCTTCTAAACTACAAGTTAATAACACTGATTAAGTGATCAAACCCATTTTTGTCCTCATCTACCTATCCAATTTAGTTCATTTGACAGCCAGGTAGTTACCATACAATTGCTCGAACTATAGCTTACCAGAATTCACAGATTTAAAATTCACAAATTTTTTGCTCAGAAACAGAGTTCACGGCATTTTCAGTGGCTTTAAGGGCCACAAACGGCTGTATGGCAGTCATCGATGGTACATGCATTTGGGGGTTCTTAAATAGGGTTTAATTAGCTTTCTTTTGACACCTTATTTGTGAAATTTGGTTCAAAATCAAGAAAGTTATGTTCAGTTGAAGTGTTACTGGCAAAACAGAGTTCAGAAATGGAAATTAAACAAAACTTGCACACAAAGCCTTTTACCATCAACTCTGGATGGATGCTTTTGGAACAAATGGGTAGAAGGAAGGGTAACCTTAAGTTACCTTGCTATTTCAGAGGAAGAAGACAGATTAGAACTTTTGCAAAGCTCGGGTAAGCCAAGAAGATGAGAAAGAAACCCTTCTTTGAATGAGCTTTGGGGATTTTAGCTTCCTTTTCCAATTTCAGCTGCTAGAACTCGAGCTCCAGCTTCAATCTTTTGCTCTGCCTCTCTCTGAAACTCACTCTCACTATCTCTTCAATTTTCAGGGTTTGGTGGTAGCCGATGGCTCACTCTCTCTCGGTTACTCTAGTCTAAATGGACTTGGGTGCACGTGTAATGAAATGATGGTGATTGCATGTGTTGGTGAGGTGTCCATCCCTCAACCTACACTAATTCTTCTTATGACACTTATTAGGATGAGTAATTAGGTTATTAGGTATGCTGGCAGTGATTAATTTGGGCATTTAAGTCGTTATTTCGGTTAGAAGGTGAAATGTGATACTTTAGTGATTTTAATTAGGTATTTAACTCTTATTATTTTTGTTTTATGATATGTAACCTTTTGAGGCTCCTTAATTCTTACTTAAGACATATGGTTGGTACTTAATAGGAAGGGGTTGAGTGTCTTTGGGTGGTTAAATCGGGTTTCCTTGAGCTCTAAGTGAGATAGGGTGTCTTAATTGAAAATTTCCATTTCTTTCAGTTTAGTTCCTGAATTTTTATTGGAGAAATATGGAAATCTAGGACTTGTCTTAGGGTTGGGTTTCTTTATTGAGATCCTAGGGTGTCTCTACAGTGTCCTAGGTTATTTGTCTTAGGTCAAATAGGTCTTTCCTACTCAGTTTAACTAGCTAAAACAAAAAAGGGTTGAAAATTAAGTTTTCCTTTCAATTTATTCCCTAGGGTTTGCATTTGGGTTTTCTCTAGCATTTTTCCTCATTCCCAAGCTTCTCCCCTCCTAATTAGGGTTTCCTATCCTATTTGCAAACACAATCAGTCACACAACCATTTAAAACAGGAAAGTCAAAACAAAAGAATCAGTCAAACTTTTGATTTAAATTTTCAGGATGTTACATTGGGTAAACAGTCTATAGTTTGAAGTTTAGGGTTTAGGGTTTTGGGGTTTAGGGGCCAGGGTTTGGGGATGGGAGTTCAAGCTTTAGGATTTAGGGTTTAAGATTTAGAGTTTAGGGTTTTAGATTTGGGGTTTAGGGTTTAGGATTTGATCTTTAGGGTTTATGGTTTGGGGTTTGAGGTTTAGGGTTTAGGGTTTGGAGTTTGGGATTTAGGGTTTAGTGTTTAGGGTTTAGGGTTTAGGGTTCAGGGTTTAGTGTTTAGGGTTTGGGATTTGGCGGTTAGGGTTTTGGGTTTGGGCTTTAGGATTTAGGATTTAGGGATATATGTTTAGGGTTTAGGGTTTAGGGTTTAGTGTTTAGGGCTTAGGGTCTAGGGTTTACTAGTTTAGAATTTAGGGCTTTCACTTCTAAAAAAACAGTGTTTAGTGACTGCCAAATCGGTCACAAAACACTGAAATCAATCTCTAAGTTGAGGTTTAGTGACCAATTTGTGACCGACGGTGGCGGTTGGTATTTCACTAGTCACAAACAAATGTGACCGCAGAGTCGGCTGTCACAAATTTAGTGACTGACTTGGCGGTCATAATTCAGTAAGAAATTATCCAACCCTCCTGTAGTCACAAATCGGTCACAAAGTCGCTGTCACAATTCGGTCACTATTCAGTTAGAAATTTTAGAGACCCTCTCAGTCACAAACCGGTCCCAAAATATGTAACCCCCTCAGTCACAATTCAGTCACAAGATGCCATTAGTATCCTTTTTTTTTAAATTCTTTTTAGCTTCTTGTTTTCTTTGAAACATTCATAATCAACCTATTCAAGAGTTTACACACCAATAAATAAACTCCAACAAAGAATATAAATAAGTCAAATCTAATATAATATGAGATAACTTCAACACTACTAATAAAGTTTCAACTGCATATAAACTAAAAAGAAAATCTGGACAATATAATTATCAATCTCAAAACATAAAGGATACATTAATAGCAATTATAAAGTTTAGTACTAACATCAAAATACAACTAATTAAATAGGAATAAGATCAAAATAGAACTACATCAGTTGAGTGTGGATGACTACATCAATATATAGGATCATGGATCTTGATTAGCTCCAAATGATCCTCGACGCAATGCTTCTGTGCTACCTACATTAGGTGGCTGTAATTAGAAGAAAAAAAGACAATTAGATTTTATAATAATGTGTAATGTCTATTTTTACATTGTTGTAAAGAAAAAAAATTGTTGTAAAGATGTGTTTGAAAAGTCAATTTTGGCCTCCCTTTTAAATATTAACAATATTTAAATAAAGGGTGAATTTATATTAAAATGGAGGGTAAAATTGACTTTTCAAACTCTACCTAATCCCGATTCTCATTCCCATTCCCATTCTCATTCCCTCATCCAATTTCACAAACCAAACATAAACTCAATTTCCTTGCCTACCCTAAATAAACCAGCGAAAAATCATTACCAAAATTGAATTTATACATAACTTTTCCAAAAAGTCAATTAATCCAAAACAAAATAGGCACTTCAGCAGCAAATATCACACAAATCAAGAAAACATCCTACCCTCCTTGATTTTTAGAACTAATCAGCAACAATAATCTATAACTTAAAATCATATTCAAAAATCACACACAAATCAATGTAGACAATGGAGCACTAACAAAAAATACCTTATTCTTCCTCTGTTGTACTTCTATTCCATCTTAATGAAGCTCTTTTTTCTACTAAAAAAGAAGAAAAGAAAAAGACATTATTGACTTTTCTAAAATTGTGTGTTAACTGTTTCTATATATCATGAAATACTAGTTATATGATTTATCAAACTAACTTATCAATATAATAATCTATTCTAACCTCTGTTTAGAATTCACTCTATCTTAGTATTATTACCATCTTTCACACAAAATGCTTCAAAAATAACAGAGTCAATTACTGATGTTGTATGCTGCTAGAACTTTTTTGATATAGCTTTCTTTAGTGTCAAATCAATGCATATAGCAATGGTTAAATTAAAACCATGAAAGTCTTAGGTGCCATTTATACCTGTTAGCCATATCCCAATTGATATAACCAAGATAATGCCCAATAGTTTAAAGCTTGGTGTCTCCAACCCTCAAACAAAAATTTGCATTTAAATGGTAGAAAATAGGCAAAAGTTTGAATAGTGATTCGACCCCTTGATCGCCCCCACCTCGGACTGTGCGCCAGTGATATTCCACATTAAGCACAAAAACATTGAGATTTTCACTAGATTTTATAAAAACATTGAGGTAAAGAAGTATATCGTTTTATTAAATATAAGAAGAAGAAATCATGAATTAATACAAAAAGAAGCAAGACAAAGAAAAAAAAAATTAATATACTATAAATTAAAGTACTGTGTTAGTATATAATACACTCTGAGATAGAAACTTGAGTGGTTAGGTTTGAATAAAACCTTCGGCGGGAAGTTGATAATCTTAATAATTTATTTGTTCTAAGGTGAGAGAAGATGAACCTTAAGATAAGATTCCATTAGGGAGTAAAGTATCAAACTAATAAATATACTGCTAAGACTTGTAAGTTATTCAAACAGAATAGTTCCATCTATAAAAAATTAGGAAATGAAATCAACCATGTGTTGTGTTGGAGCTTTAAGTCAAAATAACATGAAGAAAAATTTATTCATATTGCTAATGGGGTCCACGTGGACTCTATTGGTACACACACAATTTCAATAATCATACATCATTGAGATAAAAACAAGATTTTGCTACTCGGGCGTTGATCAAAGAAAAAATGAAAAAATATCCTAAGAACAATATTTGATTAATGAAAGAATAATTAAATATATAATGTACCATAAAGGAGGAAGGAGCTAGTGAATAGGATTAGGAGATGGTGAAGACTAAGAATTTTGCATTGAAGGTAGTCATATTCATTCTTTCTTAAGTATGGGACATCAAATATGAAAATCACTATCCTTAAACTTAAATCCATATAGTGCAGAAAATTCAGTAAGCTCAAAAGAGAATTTTAGGAAGCATTTGCAACAACCAAAACGATATGACATTCACAGCCTCTCATGTGCAAGGATCTCAGTGCAAAAGCATCATGCACATATTTGGCTAAATGAAGAGAATCACAACAACGACAACCATCAACCAAAACTTTAATATAAAAGGCTTGAGTTGACAGCAATGTATACATTGATTAAAGTGATGTTCTCTTAACAAAAAAATTTAAGAGAATACTCATAAATTTGACATAAACTCAATTCTTTTCCATCCTTATTGTTTTGTTCCCAAAATGTGAAATACTAATCTATGTACAAGCCATACTAGTGATTTGTTGTGAAATACTCAAGTGAGTGGAGTAACCAAAAGTGAACTGTTATACTCAGATCACAAGATAAAACTGCATACTAATCTATCCATTCAACAACCTATGATTTACAGTTTCAATAAATTCGTACTCAAGTTTCTTTAATGATATAGAATTTGCAATGCTACCCAATCCAGCCTATTCAATATGAACTCGGGTGCTATATTAATTATGAAAGAGAAATTACGTACGCTGCCAAAACTGCAAAAAGCCTCAAAATACTCAGACCCAAATTTACTCTGCTCTCGTCAAATGTCACCACTTAGCTGTAGTAAAGAAGAAGCATGAAGTTATGAAACTAACTTGCAGGAACCAAAGGGGGAGGCACATCGAACCTAAATCTTTACAGAGTATTCAATAATCCCATAAAGAACAAATCAGTATGATATACAAAAAATAGCAGTACGTTGTGAAATCTATACCCCCGAGAGAAGAAGTCTTACCTTTGCAATAGAGTGAATCGAAGTAAACAGCATCGAAGAACCCTGAATACATAATTGAATTTGAAGCAGATGTGGGTTCGATGCTCTATTATTGTTGTTGTTAGTATTATTTCTTTCTATTTTTGGCCAGTTGCTTCGCAGAATTTGAAGCTTTTCAAAAATCAATACAAAAAAACCCTAGAGGAAGCACGAAACAACAAGAGTATAAATCAAAAAGCACACTTAGATTGTTGGAAGAACAAGCAATCGATTTGGGCAAAGGACAAGACGAAGAGAGAGCAAAGCGATGCAATCGAAATTATTTTTAGGACTCGATGGAGCTAACGAGTAGAGAGAGCAAGTCTGAGTGATGCAATCTGAGCATCGATGGTGTTTAGTGCATTTATGACAAACTTTTTTTAGGGCGAAAAGCATCAAGTGAGAGAAGAAGAGAGGCGAGTGGATTTACGGTGAAACTTTTTTCCGAGCGAAAATTTCATTTGGGCGGTAAGTATATCTTTTATGGACTAATTTTTTTTATTCACTCACTAAAATAATTTTTTTATAAACAAATTATTATTTTAGCTAAGTATATTTGTGACTGCAAATTGACCGGTTACTAACTACTTAGTGATGATTTTAGTAACTGATTTTATGTCAGTCACAAATGGCGGTCACTAATTGCAATTTTTCTACTAGTGTTTGGATTTAGGGTTTATGGTTTAGGGTTTGGGGATTAGGGTATAGGGTTTTCGATTTAGGGTATAGGGTTTAGGGTTTACAGTTTAGCTTTACGTTTTGGGTTTATGGTTTAGGATTTAGGTTTTGGGTTTGAAATTTAGGGTTTAGGGGTTAGGGTTTAGGGTTTAGGGTTTAGTGTTTAGTGTTTATGGTTTAGGGTTTATGGTTTATGGTTTATGGTTGAGTGTTTAGAGTTTAGGGTTTGTAATATAGGGTTTATGGTTTTGGGTCTGGAGATTAAGGTTTAGGGTTTAGAGTTTAGAGTTTATGGTTTATGGTTTAGAGTTTAGTGTTTAGAGTTTGGGATTTAAGGTTTAGGGTTTGGGCTTTAGGGGTTGGGATTTAGGGTTTTAGGTTTAGGGCTTATGGTTTAAGGTTTACTGTTTAGGGTTTAGGGTTTTCGATTTTGGATTTAGGGTTTTCGATTTTGGATTTAGGGTTTAAGGTGGGGTTTAGGGTTTGGGGCTTAGGGTTTTGGAATTAGGGTTTGGGGTTTAGGGTTTAGAGTTTACAGTTTACAATTTCGTGTTTAGGATTTGGGTTTAGAGTTTTAGGTTTTGGGTTTATGGTTTAAGGTTTAATTTTTAAGATTGTGTTCAAGGTTTGGGATTTAGGGTTTAGGGTTTAGGATTTAGGGAATAAGGTTTAAGGTTTAGGGTTTAAGGTTTAGGGTTTGGGATTTAGAGTTTAGGGTTAACGGTTTGGGGTTTAGGGTTTACAATTTACAATTTCGGGTTTTGGATTTTGGGGTTCAAGGTCTAGGGTTTGGGGATTTGTGTTTTGGGTTTAGGGTTTCGGGCATATGATTGAGGGTTTCGGGATTGAGGGTTTTGGGTTTTGGGTTTCGTGTTTAGAGTTTAGGGTTTAGGGTCTGATGTTTAGGGTTTTGCATTTTGGGTTTAGGTTTTGGGGTTTACGATTTAGGGTTTAAGGTTTTGGGTTTTGGGTTTAAATTTTAGGCTTTAGTGTTTAGGGTTTCGGGTTTAGTGTTTAAAGTTTTGGGTTTAGGGTTTAGAGTTTCAGGTTTAGGGTTTTCGGTTTAGGGTTTGGGGTTTAGGGTTGGGGAATTAAGGTTTAGGGTTTTTAGGGTTTTGGGTTTATGGTTTGGGATTAAGGGTTTAGGGTTTGCGGTTTGAAGTTTGAAGTTTAAGGATTAGAGTTTGGATTTTAAGATTTAGGGTTTGGAGTTTATTGTTTAATGTTACGGATTTAGGGTTTTGGGTTTTGGGTTTCGGGTTTTGGGTTTAGGGCTTAGGGCTTAGGGTTTACAGTTTTGGGTTTAGGGTTTAGGATTTAGTCTTTACGGTTTAGGATTGGGGTAAGGGCTTAGGATATAGAGTTCACAGTTTAGGGTTTGGGTTTTATGTTTAGGGCTTAGTGTTTAGGGTTTAGGGTTTGGTGTTTGAGGTTTAAGGTTTAGGGTTTGGGATTTAGGGTTTAGGGTTTGTACTTTATGGTTTATGTTATAGGGTTTAGGGTTTATTGTTTAGTATTTGGGACTTAAGGTTTACGGTTTTCAGTTTAGTGTTTAGGGTTTAGGGTTTAGGGTTTGGGGTTTAGGTTTTGGATAGAGGGTTAAGGGTTTTGGGTTTAAGGTTTAGGGTTTAGGCTTTAAGGTTTAGTGTTTAGGGTTTGGGATTTAGCATTTGGAGTTTAGGGTTTAAGATTTAGGATTTAGGGTTCAGGGATTATTGTTTAGGGTTTAGGGTTTAAAGTTTCGGGTTTAGGATTTAGTGTTTAGGGTTTAGGGTTCAGGATCAAGAGTTTGGGATTAAGGATATAGGATTTTGGATTAGGGTTTGGGGTTAGTGTTTACAATTTATAGTTTCGAGTTTAGGGTTTAAACTTTAGGGTTTATGGTTTAATGTTTAAGTTTTAGGGTTTATTGTTCAGGGTTTGGGATTTAGGGTTTAGGGTTTAAGATTTAGGGATTAAGGTTTCGGATTTCGGATTTAGGGTTTTGTGTTTTGCATTTTGGGTTTAGGGTTTAGTGTTTGGGGTTTGGGATTTAAGGTTTCGGGTTTAGGGTTTCGGGCTTTGGGATTATGGTTTATGGTTTAGGGTTTACAATTTACAGTTTCGAGTTTAGGGTTTAGGATTTTTGGTTTTGGCGTTTGGGATTTAGGGTTTATGGTTTGGCAATTGGAGTTCAGGGTTTAGGGTTTAGGATTTAGGGCTTAGGGTTTGGGATTAAGGGTTTAGGGTTTAGGGTTTGAAGTTTGAAGTTTAAGGATTAGGGTTTGGAATTTGGGGTTTAGGTTTTGGAGTTTATTGTTTAAGGTTAAGGATTTAGGGTTTAGGGTTTAGGGAATATAGGGTTTAGGGTTTGGGGTTTGGGTTTATAGTTTACAGTTTCGGGTATAGGGTTTAGTATTTAGGCTTTATGGTTTCGGATAGGGGTAAGGGCTTAGGATTTGGAGTTCATGGTTTAGGGTTTGGGTTTTATGTTTAGGGCTTAGTGTTTAGGGTTTAGGGTTTAGGGTTTGGGTTTAGGGGTTTAAGATTTAGTGTTTGGGATTTAGGGTTTAGGGTTTCTACTTCATGGCTTAGGGTTTAGTGTTTAGTATTTGGGATTTAAGGTTTAGGGTTTTCAGTTTAGTGTTTAGGCTTTAGGGTTTGGGGTTTGGTTTTGGAATTAAGGTTAAGGGTTTTTGGTTTTGGATTTAAGGTTTAGGGTTTAGGCTTTAAAGTTTAGTGTTTAGGGTTTGGGATTTAGCATTTAGAGTTTAGGGTTTAAGGTTTAGGGTTTAAGGTTCAGGGATTACTATTTAGGGTTTAGGGTTTAAAGTTTCGGGTTTAGGATTTAGTGTTTAGGGTTTAGGGTTTAGGATCAGGAGTTTGGGAATAACGATATAGGATTTTGGATTAGGGTTTGGGGTTAGTGTCTACAATTTACAATTTCAGGGTTTATGGTTTAATGTTTAAGTTTTAGGGTTTAGTGTTCAGGGTTTGGGATTTAGGGTTTAGGGTTTAAGATTTAGGGATTAAGGTTTCCGATTTCGGGTTTAGGGTTTTGTGTTCTACGGTTTGGGTTTAAGGTTTAGGGTTTGGGGTTTGGGATTTAGGGTTTCGAGTTTAGGGTTTTGGGCTTTGGGATTATGGTTTATGGTTTAGGGTTTACAATTTACAGTTTCGAGTTTAGGGTTTAGGATTTTGGTTTTGGGGTTTGGGGTTTAGGGTTTGGGGTTTGAAGTTTGAATTTTAAGGATTAGGGTTTGGAATTTAGGGCTTAGGGTTTCTAGTTTATTGTTTAAGGTTAAGGATTTATGGTTTAGGGTTTAGGGTTTGGGGTTTGGGGTTTAGGGTATAGGGTTTGGGGTTTAGGGTTTAGCATTTACAATTTCAAGTTTAGGGTTTAGGATTTAGGCTTTATGTTTGGGATTGGGGTAAGTGCTTAGGATTTGGAGTTCACGGTTTAGGCTTTGGGTTTTATGTTTAAGGCTTAGTGTTTAGGGTTTGGGGTTTGGGGTTTATGTTTTAAGGTTTGGGATTTAGGGTTTAGGGTTTGTACTTTATGGTTTATGTTATAGGGTTTAGGGTTTTGTGTTTAGTGTTAGGGATTTAAGGTTTAGGGTTTTCATTTTAGTGTTTAGGGTTTAGGGTTTAGGGTTTGGTGTTTAGGTTTTGGATTTAGGGTTAAGGGTTTTAGGTTTATGGTTTTGGGTTTTGGGTTTAAGGTTTAGGGTTTAGGCTTTAAGGTTTAGTGTTTAGTGTTTGGGATTTAGCATTTAGAGTTTAGGGTTTAAGGTTTAGGGTCTAGGACTAAGGGATTACTGTTTAGGATCAGGAGTTTGGGATTTAGGATATAGGATTTTGGATTAGGGTTTGGGGTTAGTGTTTACAATTTACAGTTTCGAGTTTAGGGTTTAGGGTTTTGGTTTTACGGTTTAAAATTTAGGGTTTATGGTTTAATGTTTAAGTTTTAGGGTTTAGTGTTCAGGGTTTGGGATTTAGGGTTTAGGGTTTAAGATTTAGGGATTAAGGTTTCAGATTTGGGATTTAGTTTTTTGTGTTTTGCGTTTTGGGTTTAGGGTTTGGGGTTTGGGATTTAAGGTTTAGGGTTTAGAGTTTGTACTTTATGGTTTATGTTATAGGGTTTAGGGTTTAGTGTTTAGTATTAGGGATTTAAGGTTTAGGGTTTTCAGTTTAGTGTTTAGGGTTTAGGGTTTAGGGTTTAGGGTTTAGGGTTTAAGGTTTAGGGTTTAGGCTTTAAGGTTTAGGGTTTAGGGTTTGGGATTTAGCATTTAGAGTTTAGGGTTGAAGGCTTTGGGTTTAGGGTTCAGGGATTACTGTTTAGGGTTTAGGGTTTAGAGTTTCAGGTTTAGGATTTAGTGTTTAGGGTTTGGAGTTTAGGATCAGGAGTTTGGGATTTAGGATTTAGGATTTTGGAGTAGGGTTTGGGGTTAGTGTTTACAATTTACAATTTTGAGTTTAGGGTTTTGGGTTTATGGTTTAATGTTTAAATTTTAGGGTTTAGTGTTCAGGGTTTGTGATTTAGGGTTTAGGGTTTAAGATTTAGGGATTAAGGTTTCGGATTTGGGATTTAGGGTTTTGTGTTTTGCATTTAGGGTTTAGGGTTTGGTGTTTCGGGTTTAGGGTTTTGGGCTTTGGGATTATGGTCTGTGGTTTAGGGTTTACAATTTATGGTTTCTGGTTTAGGGTTTAGGATTTTGGGTTTTGGATTTTCGGCTTTAGGGTTTAGGGTTTGGCAATTGGAGATCAGGGTTTATGGTTTAGGATTTAGGGCTTAGGGTTTGGGGTTTGAAGTTTAAAGTTTAAGTAATAGGGTTTGGAATTTAGGGTTTAGGATTTGGAGTTTATTGTTGAAGGTTAAGGATTTAGGGTTTTCGGTTTAGGGTTTAGGGTATAGGGTTTAGGGTTTAGGATTTGGGGTTTAGGGTTTATAGTTCACAATTTCAGGTTTCGGGTTTAGGGTTTGGGATTTAGGGTCCACTACTAGAACAAATAGCGTTTAGTGACCGCCAAATCGGTCACAAAATAGCAAAATCTGTCACTAAAGTAAGGTTTAGTGATCGATTCGTGACCGACGGCGGCAGTCGGTAGTTCGTTAGTCACTATTAATTTGTGATCGCGGAGTCGGCGGTCACAAATTTAGTGATTGACTGGGCGGTCACAAAGCAGTTAGAAATTATCCAAACCTCTTGTAGTCGCAAATCGGTCACAAAATTGCTGTCACAAATCGGTCACAAATTTGTGATTGACGTGCAGTCAAAAATTGTTTGAAATTTTTGGGGACCCTTCCAGTCACAAATTGGTCATAAAGTTTAGTCACAAAACTTAGTCACAAAGTATGACACCCCTCAGTCACAATTCAGTCACAAGATAATATTATAGTTCAGTCATAAATTTTGTGACTAAATCTATCTCTAGTCACTAATTTGTCACAAATAACAATTTAATAATAAATAATAATTGAAAATGATATAAACCATTAATATATATATATATATATATATATTCATAGTGACACCTAAAAATACTTGTATCTTAAACATATAAGTCAAACAATCTCATGACAACAAAATACAAGTCTCAAACAATCTCATGAGAAACAAAATACAAGTGTAAAACAATCTCATGAGTCACATACATACAACAAAAACGACAATCAAAGCCTTTTCCCACTAGGTGGGGTCGGCTATATGGATCAAGCGACGCCAACATGTTCTCTACTCGGGTAGATTAGAGCCACTTGTAGGTGGATCATTAGGGTTTGGGGTTTAGGGTTTAAGGTTTAGGGTTTAGGATTTAGGGTTTAGGGTTTAGGGTTTGGATTTTATGGTTTGAGGTTAAGGGATTACTGTTTAGGGTTTAGAGTTTCAGGTTTTCGGTTTAGGGTTTAGGGTTTAAGGTTTGGGGATTAGGGTTTAGGATTTCGGGTTTTGGGTTTATGGTTTAGGGATTAGGGTTTAGGGTTTAGGATTTAGCATTTAGAGTTCAGGGTTTACGGTTTACAGTTAAAGGAACGCTAGTTAGGGTTTAGAGTTTAGTGTTTGAGCATTTATGGATTAAGGTCTAGGGTTTATGGTTTAGTGTTTAGTGTTTGAGATTTAAGGTTTAGGGTTTAAGGTTTGGGGTTTAAGGTTTGGGATTTAAGGTTTAGGGTTTTTGGTTTAAGGTTTAAGTTTTATGGATTAGGGTTTAGGGTTTAGTGTTTAGGGTTTGGGATTTAGCATTTACAGTTTAGGGTTTAGGGATTACTATTTAGGGTTTAATGTTTTGGGTTTAGGATTTAGTGTTTAGGGTTTGGAGTTTGGGATTTAGGGTTTAGAATTTTGGATTAGGGTTTGGGGTTATTGTTTATAGTTTACAATTTCGAGTTTAGTGTTTTGGGTTTAGGGTTTAGGGTTTGGGGTTTAAGATTTAGGGCTTAGGGTTTGGGGTTTGGGATTTAGGGTTTGGGATATCGAATTTAGGATTTAGGGTTTACGGTTTGGGATTTCGATTTTAGGGTTTAGGGTTTGGGGTTTCGGGTTGTGGGTTTATGGTTTATGATTTACAATTTCAGGTTTAGGGTTTAGGATTTTAGGTTTTTGGGTTTGGGGTTTAGGGTCTAGGGTTTGGGAATTAGAGTTGAGGGTTTAGGGTTTAGGATTTAGGGCTCATGGTTTGGTGTTTAGGGGTTAAATTTGGGGTTTTAGATTTAGTGTTTAGGGTTTAAGGTTTGGGGTTTAAGGCTTAGGGTTTGGGATTGGGGTAAGGGCATAAGGTTTGGTGTTCACAGTTTAGGGTTTAGGTTTTAGGGTTTAGAGTTCAAGATTTAGGGTTTATTGATTAGGGTTTAGGGTTTGGTGTTTGGTATTTAGGGTATAGGGTTTATGGTTTGGGACTTAGGGTTTAGGGTTTAGGATTTGGGTTTAGGGTTTTGGCTTTTTGTTGAAGGGTTTAGGGTTTAGGGTTTATGGTTTATGGTTTAGTGTTTAGGGTTTTGGGTTTAGAGTTTAGGGCTTAGAATTTAGGGTTTAGGTTTTGTGTTTAAGGTTGAAAGTTTTAGGTTTATGGTTTATGGTTTTGGGTTTATGCTTTAGGGTTTAGGGTTTGGTGTTTAGAATTTAGGGTTTACGGTTTGGGGTGTAAGAATTAGGATTTAGGGTTTAGTGTTTTGAGTTTTGAGTTTAAGGTTTGGGGTTTAGGGTTGGGGAAATACTATTTAGGGTATGGGTTTGGGGTTTAGGGTTTACAATTTAAATTTTCGGTTTAGGGTTTAGCCTTCAGGGTTTAAGGTTTAGGGTTTCGGATTGGGGTAAGGGCTTAGGGTTTTGAGTTCACAGTTTAGGGTTTGGATTTTCGGTTTAGGGTTTTGTGTTTAGGGTTTAGGGTTTATGATTTAATGGTTAGGGTTTCGGGTTTAGGGTTTGGGATTTAGGGTTTTTGGTTTAGAGTTTATGGTTTAAGGTTTAGGGTTTAGGGTTTAGTGTTTAGTGTTTGGGATTTAAGGATTAGGGTTTTCGATTTAGGCTTTATGTTTTAGGGTTTAGGGTTTAAGGTATAGGGTTTAGGGTTTGGGGTTTAAGGTTTAGGGCTTTGGGTTTAGGGTTTAAGGTTTACGCTTTAGTGTTTAGGGTTTGGGATTTAGCGTTTAGAGTTAACAGTTTTGGGTTTATGGTTTAGTGTTCAAGGTTTGGGATTTAGGGTTTAGGGTTTTGGTTTTAGGGTTTAGGATTTAGGGTCTTGGGTTTAGGGTTTAAGATTTAGGGTTTAGGGTTTGGGGTTTGGGATTTAGGATTTTGTGTTTTGGGTTTTGGGATTAGGGTTTAGGGTTTGGTGTTTCGGTTTTTGGGATTAGGGCTTAGGGTTTGGGGTTTACGATCTTGGGATTTGGGGTTTAGGGTTTAGGGTCTATGGACTTGGAATTGGAGTTCTGAGTTTAGGGTTTAGGGTTTAGGATTTAGGGTTTAGGGCTTGGTGTTTAGGGTTTAAGATTTCGGGTTTTAGATTTAGCATTTGGGGTATAGGGTTTGGGGTATAGGGTTTAGGGTTTAGGATTAGGGTAAGGGCTTAATATTTGGAGTTCACAGTTTAGGGTTTGGGTTTTAGGGTTTAGTGTTCAGGATTTAGGGTTTATTGTTTAGGTTTAGAGTTTAGGGTTTGGGGTTTAGGGTATAGGGTTTAGGGCTTCAGATTTACGGTTTAGGTTTTGGGTTTAGGGTTTAGACTTTATGGTTTATGCTTTAAGGTTTAGGGTTTGGTATTTAGAGTTTACGGTTTACGGTTTATAGTTTAGGGTGTACAATTTAGGGGTTAGGGTTTAGGGTTTAGTGTTTAGGGTTTAGGGTTTAAAGTTTATGGTTTAGTGTTTAGAGTTTAGGGTTTGGAGTTGGGGTTTAGGGTTTTGGATTTAGTGTTTGGGGTTTAGGGTTTACAGTTTACAGTTTCAGGTTTTGGGTTTAGGCTTTAGGGTTTAAGGTTTAGGGTTTGGGATTGGGTTAAGTGCTTAGGGTTTCAAGTTTACGGTTTACGATTTGGATTTTGGGTTTAGGATTTTGTGTTTTGAGTTTAGTGTTTATGATTTAGTGGGTAGGGTTTGGGGTTTAGGATTTAAAGTTTAGGGTTTAGGGTTTGGGATTTAGGGTTTAGGGTTTAGAGTTTATGATTTATGGTTTGGGGTTTAGGGTTTAGTGTTTAGTGTTTAGGATATAAGGTTTAGGATTTTAGATGTAGGTTTTAGTGTTTAGTGTTTAAGGTTTGCGGTTTAGGGTTTGGGATTTAGGGTTTACGGTTTATGGTTTATGGTTTGGGGTTTAGGGTTTGAAGTTTAGTATTTAGGGTTTGGAATTTAGCTCGTAGAGTTTACAGTTTCGGGTTTAGGGTTTAGGGTTTGGGTTTTAGGGTTTAAGGATTTAGGTTTATGGTTTAAAGTTTCGGGTTTGGGGTTTAGTGTTCAAGGTTTGGGATTTAGGGTTTAGGGTTTAGGGTTTAGAGTTTAGGGTTTATGGTTTAGGGTTTAGTGTTTGGGGTTTGGGATTTAGGATTTAGGATTTTGTATTTTGGGTTTTGGGATTAGGGATTAGGGTTTAGGGTTTGGGGTTTAGGGTTTAGGGTTTTGGGTTTTGGGTTTTGGGTTTGTAGTTTAGTGTTTAGGATTTTGGGATTTGGGGTTTAGGGTCTTGGGTTTGGGAATTGGAGTTCTGGGTTTTGGGCTTTGGGTTTAGGATTTATGGCTTAGGGTTTGGTGTTTAGAGTTTAGGGTTTAGGATTTAGGGCTTAGGGTATAGGGTTTATGGTTTGGGATTGGGGTGAGGGCATATGTTTTGGAGCTCATAGTTTAGGGTTTGGGTTTTAGGGTTTAGTGTTCAAGATTTAGGGTTTATTGTTTATGGTTTATGGTTTAGGGTTTAGGGTTTAAAGTTTAGGGTTTAGGGTTTGGTGTTTAGAGTTTAAGGTTTGGGATTTGACGTTTAGGGTTTACGGTTTACGATTTGGGGTGTACAATTTATGGTTTAGGGTATAGGGTTTAAAGTTTACAGTTTAGTGCTTAGGGTTTAGGGGTTTTAGTTTAGGGTTTAGGGTTTTCGATGTAGGATTTTGGATTTAAGGTCTGGAATTTAGGTTTTAGGTTTTGGGGTTTGGAGTTTAAGGATTAGGTTTTGAGATTTAGACTAAGGGTTTGGAGTTTATGGTTTAAAGTTAAGTATTTAGGGTTTAGGGTCTACGGTTTACAGTTTTGGGTTTAGGGTTTAGGGTTTTGGCTTATGGGTTTAAGGTTTAGGGTTTGGGATTGGGGTAAGGGCTTAGGGTTTGGAGTTCACAATTTATGGTTTGGATTTTGGGTTAACGATTTTGTGTTTAGGGTTTAGGGTTTGTGATTTAGTGGTTAGGGTTTGGGATTTAGGGATTAAGGTTTAGGGTTTCTGGTTTAGAGTTTATGGTTTAAGGTTTAGGGTTTGGGATATAAGGTTTAGGGTTTTCAATTTAGGGTTTAGGATTTAAGCTTTAGGGTTTAGGGTTTTAGATTTAGGGTTTAGGGTTTTCGGTTTATGGTTTATGGTTTAGGGTTTATTGTTTAGGGTTTGGGATTTACCTTTTAGAGTTTATAATTTCGGGTTTACGGTTTAGGGTTTGGGTTTTAGGGTTTAAGGATTTAGGTTTATGGTTTAAAATTTTGGGTTTTAGGTTTAGTGTACAAGGTTTGGGATTTAGGGTTTAAGATTTAGGGTTTAGTGTTTGGGATTTGGGATTTAGGATTATGTCTTTTGCGTTTTGGGATTAGGGTATAGGGTTTGGGGTTTGGGGTTTAAGGTTTAGGATTTTGGGATCTGGGGTTTTGGGTTTAGGGTCTAAGGTTTTGGAATTAGAGTTATGGGTTGAGGGTTTAGGGTTTAGGATTTAGGGCTTGGGGTTTGGTGCTTAGGGTTTAGGATTTGGAGTTTTAGATTTAGCGTTTATGGTATAGGGTTTAGGGTTTCGGGTTAGGGTAAGGGCTTAAAGTATGGAGCTCACAGTTTAAGGTTTGGGTTCTAGGGTTTGGTGTTAAGGATTTAGGGTTTATTGTTTACGGTTTAGGGTTTAGGGTTGGGGGTTCGGTGTTTAGGGTGTAGAGTTTGGGGCTTAGGATTTAGGGTTTAGGTTTTGGGTTTAAGGTTTAAGGTTTAGGGTTTAGGATTCATGGTTTAGGGTTTATGCTTTAGGGTTTAGGGTTTGGTGTTTAGAGTTTAGGGTTTAGGGTTTACAGTTTGGGGTGTACGATTTAGGGTTTAGGGTTTAGGGTTTCGGGTTTCGAGTTTAGGTTTTTCGGTTTAGGGTTTGGGGTTTAGGGTAGGGGAATTAGTGTTTAGGGTTTTTAGTCTTCGATTTGGAATTTAGGGTTTAGGTTTTGGGGTTTGGAGTTTAACGGTTAGGGTTTAGGGACTAGGGTTTAGGGTATAGGGTTTACAGTTTACAGTTTTGGGTTTTGGGTTTAGGATTTAGGCTTCAAGGTTTATGGTTTAGGATTTGGTATTCGGGTAAGGTCTTAGTGTTTGGAGTTCACGTTTTAGGGTTTGGATTTTGGGTTTAGGATTTTGTGTTTAGGGTTTATGGTTTCTAATTTGGTGGTTAGGGTTTGGGGTTTAGGGTTTGGGATTTAGGGTTTAGGGTTGAGAGTTTATGGTTTAAGGTTTTTGGTTTAGGGTTCAGATATAAGGTTCAGGGTTTTCGATTTACGATTTAGGGTTTAAGGTTTGCGGTTTAGAGTTTGGGATTTAGGGTTTAGGGTTTTTAGTTTATGGTTTAGGGTTTAGGGTTTAGTGTTTGGGGTTTGGGATTTAGCGTTTAGACTTTACAATTTCAGGTTTAGTGTTCAAGGTTTGGGATTTAGGGTTTTGGGTTTTGGGTTTAGGGTTTAGGATTTAGGTTTTAGGGTTTAGGGATTCAGGTTTAAGATTTAGGGTTTAGGGTTTGCGGTTTAGGTTTTAAGATTTTGGGATTTAGGGTTTGGGCTTTATGGTCTAGGGTTTGAGAATTGGAGTTATGGGTTTAGGTTTTAGGGTTTAGGATTTAGGGCTTCGAGTTTGGTGTTTAGGGTTTAAAATTTCGGGTTTTAGATTTAGCATTTAGGGTTTATGTTTCGGGTATAGGGTTTAGGGTTTGGGATTGGGGTAAGGGCTTAAGGTTTGGAGCTCACAGTTTAGGGTTTGGGTTTTAGGGTTTAGTGTTAAGGATTTAGGGTTTATTGTTTAAGGTTTAGGGATTAGGGTTTATTGTTTGGGGTTTGATGTTTAGGGTTTAGGGTTTGGGGCTTAGTAATTAGGGTTTAGGTTTTGGGTTTTGGATTTTTGGTTTATGCTTTAGGGTTTAGGGTTTAGGGCTTTGGGTTTTTGGTTTACGGTTTTGGGTTTAGGGTTCATGGTTTATGGTTTATGGTTTAGGGTTTAGGGTTTAGTGCTTAAGATTAAGCATTTATGTTTTGGGTTTAGGATTTAGGGTTTTGAGTTTATGCTTTAAGATTTGGTGTTTAGAATTTAGGGTTTAGGTTTGATGTTTAGGGTTTAGGGTTTAGGGTTTATAGTTTCGAGTTTCAGGTTTAGGGTTAGGGGGTTAGGGTCAGGGAATTAGGGTTTAAGGTTTTAGGGTAATGGTTTTAGGGTTTGGGTTTTGGGTTGGAATTTAGGGTTTAAGGTTTGGGGTTTCGATTTTAAGTATTAGGGTTTGGGATTAGGCTTTAGGGTTTAGTGTTTAGGGTTTGATATTTAGTGTTTAGGGGTTAGGGTTTAGGGTTTGGGGTTTAGGATTTAGAGTTTAGTGTTTTGGGTTTTGGGATTATGGTTTAGGGTATACGTTTAGGGTTTGAGGTTTACATTTTTGGGTTTACCGATTTGGGTTTGGGGTTTTAAGATTATGGTTTGGGGTTTCTGGTTAGGGTTTAGGGTTTAGGGTTTAGGAATTAGGGTTAAGGGTTTCGGGTTTAGGATTTAGAATTTAGGGTTTTAGGTTTTGGCTTTTGGCTTTAGGGTTAAAGGATTTGTCTCTAGGGTTTAGGGTTTGGGGTTTTTGGATTAGGGTATAGGGCTTTGGGATTAGGATTTGGTGTTTAGGGTTTACAATTTACAGCTTCAGTTTAGGGTTTAGTGTTTCGGTTTTGGGGTTTAGGATTTGGGTTTAAGGTTTAAGGTTTTTGGTTTATGATTTAACGTTTACTATTTAGGGTTTGTGATATAGGGTTAGGGTTTAGGGTTCAAAGTTTAGTATTTAAGGTTTTGGGTTTGTAGGTTCGGATATACAGTTTAGGGTTTAGGGTTTGAAGCTTAGGGTGTAGGGTTTTGGGTTTTGGGTTTCGTATTTGCGGTTCAGGCTTTACGGTTTAGGGTTTAGAATTTATAGTTTATGGATTAGTGTTTAGGGTTTAAGGTTTTAAGTTTTGGATTTATGTTTTATGGTTCAGCATTTAGGATTTAGGGTTTAGGGTTTAGTGATTGATGTTTACGGTTTATGGTTTAGGGTTTAGGGTTTACTATTTAGGGTTTTGGGTTTTGGGTTTAGGGTTTAAGGTTTAGGGTTTACAGTTTAGGGTTTTGGGTTTATGGTTTTGGGTTTACAATTTAGAGTTTTGAGTTTTTAGATTTGGGTTTAGGGTTTAGGGTTTAGTGTTTAGGGTTTGGGATTAGTGTTTAGGGTTTTGGGTTTCTGGTTTAGGATTTAGGATTTAGGGTTTTGGGATTTGCATTTAGGGATTGGGGTTTGGGTTTGGGATTTAGGGTTTAGGGTTTTAGGTTTATGGTTTAGGCTTTAGGGTTTACTATTTAGGGTTTGGGATTTAGCATTTAGGGTTTAGGTTTTAGAGTTTGGGGTTTTTGCATTTAGATTTTAGTGTTTTAGGTTTAGCATTTATGGATTAGGGTTTAGGGTTTAGTGTTAAGGGTTTAGGGTTTAGGGTTTTGGGTTTTGGGTTTTGGGTTTAGTGTTTTGGGTTTAGGATTTATGATTTAGGGTTTAGGGTTTTGGATTTGGGGTTTAAGGTTTAGGGTTTAGAGGTTTGGGTTTAGGGTTTAGGGTTTAGCATTTCGTGTTTATGGTTTATGGTTTGGGGTTTGGGGTTTGGGGTTTGGGCTTTATGATTTACGGTTTTGAGTTTGAGGTTTGAGGTTTAAGGTTTAGTGTTTATGGTTTGGAATTTAGGGTTTATGGTTTATGGATTATAGTTTGGGGTTTACCGTTTTGGATGTGGGTAAGGGATTAGGGTTTGGAGTTTAGGGTTTACGGTTTACGATTGGCCATTTACGGTTTAGGTTTTATGGACTAGAGTTTTGGGTGTACGGTTTAAGGTTTTGGGTTTAATATTCTGGGTTTAGGGTTTGAGGTTTAGGGTTTATGGTTCAGGGTTTGAGGTTTGGGGTTTAGGGTTTAGGATTTTGCGCTTAGGTTTTGGGGATTAGGGTTTGGGCTTAAGGTTTATGGTTTGGGGTTTATAATTTACAATTTTGAGTTTATAATTTAGAGTTTAGGGTTTAGCGTTTGGGGTTTAGTGTTTAGGGTCTAGGCTTTAGGCTTTAGGCTTTAGTGTTTAGTGTTTTGTGTTTAGGGATTAGGGTTTAGGTCTAACAGTTTAGGGTTTACAGTTTGACGTTTGAGGTGTAAGGTTTGGGGGTTTAGGGTTTACAATATACAGTTTCGACTTTACAGTTTAGGGTTTTGAGTTATTGTTTGGGATTTAGGGATTCGGGTTTTGGGTTTAGGATTTAGGGTTTAGGATTTAGGGTTTAAGGTTTAGCATTTATGGTTTAGGGTTTAGAGTTTGGAGGTTTGGATTTAGTGTACAGGGTTTAGGACTTAGGGTTTAGGGTTTAGGGTTTCGTGTTTGGTGTTTAGGGTATACGATTTTGGGATTATGGGTTTGGGGTTTAGAGTTTACAGTTTCAGTTTCGGGTTTAGGGTTTGGGTTTAGGGTTTGGGTTTTAGGGTTTTAGGTTTAGGGTTTATGGTTTAAGCTTTAGGGTTTAGGGTTTAGTGTTCAGGGTTTGGGATTAAGAGTTTAGGGTTTTGAGTTTAGGGTTTAGGGTTTTGGGTTAATGGTTTATTGTTAGGGTTTCAGGTTTTGGGATTTAGGGTTTAGGGTTTTGGTTTATGATTTATGGTTTAGGGTTTAGGGTTTAGTGTTTAGGGTTTGGGATTTAGGGTTTAGGGTTTTGGATTTAGGATTTAGGGATTATGGTTTAGGGTTTAGGGTTTAGTGTTTAGCGTTTGGAATTTAGGGTTTGGGGTTTTGCATTTAGGGTTTAGGGTTTAGCATTTAAGGTTTAGGGTTTAGGGTTTAGGGCTTAGGTTTTAGGGTTTGGGGTTTAGGATTTAGCGTGTGGGGTTTAGGGTTTAAGGTTTAGTGTTTAGGGTTTTAAATTTAGGGTTTCGGGTTTATGGTTTATGGCTTGGGGTTTGGTGTTTAGGACTTGGGATTGGGGTAAGGGCTTAGGGTTTGGATTTTAGGGTTTGGGGTTTAACTCTGAGGGTTTAGGATTTACGATTTCGGGTTTTCGGTTTTTGGTTTAGGGTTTAGTGTTTAGGGTTTTGGGTTTTGGGTTAGGGGTTTAGGGTTTAGGGTTGATGGCTTAGCATTTAGGGTTTAGGATTTTAGGTTTTGGGCTTGGGATTTAGGGTTTAGGGTTTTGCGTTTAGTTTTTGGGGTTTAGGGTTTAAGGTTTATGGTTTAGGGTTTACGGTTTACATTTTACAGTGTTGACTTTTTAATTTCGAGTTTACCATTTAAGGTTTGGGGTTTATGGTTTAGGGTTTAGGGTTTATGGTTAATGGTTAAGGGTTTAGGGTGTAGGGTTTCAGATTTGGATTTAGGATTTAGTGTTTAGGGTATGATATTTAGTATTTAAGGGTTAGGGTTTAAGGTTTAGGGTTTAGTATTTAGAGTTTACTATTTTGGGTTTAGGGATTATGGTTTAGGATTTACGTTTATGGTTTGAGGTTTACAATTTTGGGTTTACCAATTTGGGTGTAGGGTTTATGGTTTATGGTTTGGGGTTAGGGTTTTGGGTTTAGTGTTTAGGGTTTAGGATTTAGCAAATAGGTTTAAGGGTTTCGGGTTTAGGATTTAGAATTTAGGGTTTTATGTTTTGGGTTTTGGCTTTAGGGTTAAAGGAGTTGTCTCTAGCGTTTAGGGTATATGCTTTAGGGTTTGGGGTTTTGGGATTAGTGTATAGGGCTTTGGGATTAGGATTTGGTGTTTGGGTTTACAATTTATGGCTTTAGGTTTAGGGTTTAGTGTTTTGGTTTTGGGGTTTAGGGTTTAGGGTTTGGTTTATGGTTTTAGCTTTTGGGTTTATGCTTTAACGTTTGCTATTCAAGGTTTGTGATATAGGGTTAGGGTTTAGGGTTCAGGGTTTAGTATTTAAGATTTAGGGTTTCTGGTTTCGGATATACGGTTTAGGGTTTAGGGTTTAGGGTTTGGAGCTTGGGTGTAGGGTTTAGGGTTTTAGGTTTTGGGTTTCGTGTTTGCAGTTTAGGGTTTACACTTTTCAGTGTTGGGGTTGGAGTAAAGGTTCTAGGGTTTGGGGATGAGTGTTCAGGGATTAGGGTTTGGGGTTTATGATTTAGGGTTTAGGGTATGTTGGTTAAGGTTTAGATTTTTAAATTTTGGGTTTAGGGTTTAGGGTTTAGAGTTTAGAGTTTAGAGTTTAGGGTTTAGTGTTTGGTATTTAGGGATTAGCATTTATGGTTTAGGGTTTAGGAATTAAGGTTTAAGGTTTTCTAGTTTAGTGTTTAGGGTTTAGTGTTTGTGATTTAGGGTTTAGGGTTTGGGGTTTGGGGTTTAAGGTTTAGATATTGGGTTTTGGGGTTTAGGGTTTAGGGTTTTGAGTTTATGGTTTAAGGTTTAGGGTTTATGGTTTAGGGTTTAGTGTTTAGGGTTTAGGGTTTAGGGTTTAGGGTTTAAGATTTAGGTTTAGGATTTGGGGTTTAGGGTTTTGGGTTTTGGGTTTTGGGTTTAGGGTTTAGGGTTTGGGGTTTAGGGTTTTAGGTTTAGGGTTTAGGGTTTCAGGCTTAAGCTTTAGTGTTTAGGGTTTAGGGTTTAGAGTTTATGGTTTAGGATTGAGGATTTAGGGTTAAGGATTTAGGGTTTAGGGTTTTGAGTTTTGTGTTTAGGGTTAAGTGTTTAGGGTTTTGGATTTACCTTTCAGGGTTTAGGGTTTTTGGTTTATGGTTTGGGGTTTAGTATTTAGGATTTAGGTTTAGGGTTTGGGGTTTAAGGTTTTGTGTTTAATGTTTAGGGTTTAGAGTTTGGGCTTTAGGATTTAGGGTTAAGGGTTAAAGATTTTGGGTTTAGGGTTTAGGGTTTAATGTATACAGGTTTGGGTTTGTGGTTTGTGGTTTAGGGTCTAGGGCTTAGGGATTGGTGTTCAGGCTTTAGGGGTTAGGGTGTAGGATTTAGTGTTTAGAGTTTTAGGGTTTGGTGTTTAGGGATTAGCGGTTAGGGTTAAGGGATTCATGCTTAGGGGTTTGGGTTTAGGGTTTGGCATTTAGGGTTGAAGGTTTAATGTTTAAGGTTTGCAACTTATGGTTTATGGTTTATGCTTTAGGGTTTGGGGTTTAGGTTTTCGGATTTGGGTAAGGCATAGGGTTTGGAGTTCAAGGTTTAGGGTTTTGGGTTTATGGTTTAAAGTTTTGGGTTTAGGGTTTAGTGTTTGGGATTAAGTATTTAGTGTTTGGGGTTTAGGATTCATGGTTTAGGGTTTAGGGTTTAAGTCGTACGTTTTCGGGTTTGGCTTTACGGTTAATAATTTTGGGTTTTTGATTTATAGTTTAGGGTTTAAGGTTTAGGGTATTGGGTTTAGTGTTTAGGCTTCGATATTGAGTGTCTAGGGTTTAGGATTTAGGGTTTCGGGTTTAGGATTTAGAGTTTAGGGTTTTGTGTTTAGGGATTAGGGATTAGGGTATATGGTTTTGGGTTTATGTTTATGGTTTGGGGTTTCCAGTTTAGGGTTTACTAATTGGGGTTTGGGGTTTAGGGTCTGCGATTACAATTTCGAGTTTATGGTTTAGGGTTTGGTGTTTACGATTTGGGTTTCACAGATTAGGGTTTCGGGTTTAGGGTTTAGTGTTTAGGATTTCAGATTTAGCGTTTAGGGTTTAGGGTTTAGTGTTTGGGGTTTAGGATTTAGGGTTTAGGTTTAAAGTTTAAGGTTTAGGGTTTTGGTATTAGGAGTTAGAGTTTGGGGTTTAGGATTTAGGGTTTAGGGTTTGGGGTTCATGGTTTAGTGTTTAGGGTTTAGGGTTTGTGATTTAGGGTTTAGGGTTTAGGATTTGGGGTTTAAGGTTTAGGTTTTAGGATTTAGGGTTTTGAGTTTATGGTTTAAGGTTTAGAGTTTAGGGTTAAGTTTTTAGGGTTCGAGATTTGGGGTTTTGGGTTTTGGGTTAGGGTTTAGGATTTAGGGTTTAGTGTTTAGCGTTTAGGGTTTGGGTTTTAGGGTTTAAGGTTTCGGGTTTAGGGTTTAGTGCTTAGGTTTTAGGTTTAAGGTGTGGGGTTTTGAATTTAGGGCTTAGGGTTTTGGGTTTTGGGTTTAGGGTTTAGGGTTTAGAGTTTGGGGTTTAGGATTTAGGGTTTAGGGTTTAGTGTTTAGGGTTTGGGTTTATGGTATAGGGTTTAGGGTTTAGAGTTTGGGGTTTAGGGTTTATAGTCTACAGTTTCGGGTTTTGGGTTTACGGTTTAGACTTTGGGGCTTAAGTTTTGGTGTTTACAGTTTACAATTTTTGGTTTAGGGTTTAGGGTTTTAGAATGGTGTAAGGGCTTAGGCTTTGGTGTTCTCGGTTTAGGGTTTGGTGTTTATGGTTTAGGGTTTTGCATTTAGAGTTTAGGGTTTTGGGTTTATGGTTTAAGGTTTAGGGTTTATTGTTTAGGGTTTGGGATTTAGGACTTAGGGTTTGGGGTTTAGTGTTTAGGGGTTAGGAATTTGGCTTTGGAGTTTTCGAGACATACTTGCAAATAATGCCGGGTGTTGTTGCTTCATGTCGTCCTCACCTTCCCAAGTCATTTCCTACGTCGAAGCGTCTTGCCATAACACCTTGACTAATGGAACGGTCTTACTCTGGAGTTGTCTTTCCTCAAACTCTAGGATCTTTATAAGGATTGAGGGATAAGTTAAATTTTCTTTTAATTCTATTGGCTCAGTCCTCAGCACATGTGAAGGGTCAGGGACGTATTTCTGGAGTTGAGAGTCCTGAAAGACATTGTGGAGGTAGAACAATTTTGGTGGTAATGCTATTTGATATGCCACGAGATCAATTCTCTTAAGAAATTGGTATGGTCCAATGAATCGCGGATGCAATTTCCGTGCTTTCAGTGATCTGCCAATGCCTGTCATCGGAGTTATTTTGGGGAATACATGGTCTCCCTCATTTAATTCTAGGGGTTTTCTTCTCCTCTTGCAATGATTTTCTTGCCTTTGCTGGGCAACTCTCATTTTTTCTTTGATCAGACGGATTTGTTCCTTAGTCTGACAGACTATATCTGGCCTTAACACTCTTTCTTCCCCAATCTCAGTCCAACATAAGGGTGACCTACACTCTCTCCCATAAAGGGTTGCATAAGGTGCCATGCCTATACTAGAATGGTGACTATTGTTATTGGCAAATTCTACCAAGAATGCCTTCTTGTTCAAGTGCACAAGATCGGAGCATATCCTCGAGAGTTTGAATAGTTCTTTACGACTGGCCATCAGTCAAAGGATGATATGCTGTGCTAAAATTAGTTGTGTTCGTAAGGCCTTCTGTAAGGCTTGCCAGAATCATGAATTGAATCTGGGATCCCTATCGGACACTATGCTAGTAGGCACTCCATGAAGCCTCCCTATCTCTCGGATGTACAGTTGGGCCAACTTCTCCAAAGAAAAGGTGATTTTGATGAGTAAGAAGAGAGCAGACTTCGTGAGTCTATCCACAATTACCCAGATAGTGTAATAGTTTGAAGGGGTTCGGGGTAATCCTAGCACAAAGTCCATGGTGACTTGTTCCCTCTTCCATTCAAGTATGGCTTAAGGTTGTAGCATTCATGGGGTTTTCTGGTGTTCTATATGAATTTCTTGACAAGTTAGGCACTTACTCACATGTTCTATAATGTTTTTGTTCATCCCTGGATACCAGAATCTCTTCTTAAGGCCTTGGTACATCTTGGTTATACCAAGATGAACAATGTATAAGCTCCTATGGTCTTCATCTAGTATCTTCTTTCTTAGGTCGGAGTAATTATGGATTACTATTCTCTCTCTAAACATTAATACTCCGTCCTTGGCTTCATGAAATTGTTTTTGGTTCCTTAGGGCAACTAGGGTTTCATCCTTCACTTGAGCTTCCTTAATTTGGGCTCTAAAGTCGCATTCAATCCTAAACTCACTCATTTCTAACTTATTTTGAGCCACAACCGTGTTCAAACCAAAATCTCTAAATTTTTCTATTAGCTTAATTTCGTCAACTATTAAGTGGGCTATTTGTACTGACTTCCTACTTAGAGAATCGGCTACTAAATTAGCTTTGCCCGGGTGGTACTTCAGCTCAAAATCATAATCCTTTAACAAATCTACGCATCTCCTTTGTCTCATATTCAACTCCTTCTGATCAAACAAGTACTTAAGGCTTTTGTGATCGCAAACGATTGTATACCTAACTCCATATAGTAAATGTCTCCAAATTGTTACCGCAAAGATCACAGCCGCTAACTCTAAGTCATGGGTAGGGTATTTCTCTTCATTTGGCTTAAGTTGGCGAGATGCATACGCTACCACTTGCTTATTCTGCATAAGCACACAACCAAGTCCTTTCTTTGAGGCATCAATGTATACCTCGAAAGGCTCTGAGGGGTCAGGTATGGTGAGTACAGGGGTGTGCTTAATTTATCTTTCAGAGTTTTAAAACTGTCTTCGCACTCTGCTGACCATTTTAAAGGGGTATTCTTACGAGTTAACCTAGTCATAGGAAGGGAAATTTGGGAAAGTCCCATGATAAACCTCCTATAATACCTAGCCAATCCTAGGAAACACCTAATCTCAGTTAATCTTTGTGGTCTCTCCCAATTCGTAATGGTTATCGGTCTTGCCAGGGTCTTCAGCCACGGCTTGTTTATTGATCACATGCCCTAAAAATTTGACTTCCTCTAACCAAAATTCACATTTTTCCAATTTGGCATACAGCTGTTTCTCTCGCAGTACTTGCAACATCAGTGCAAGATGTTCCTGATGTTCTTCTTCACTCCTCGAGTAAATCAGAATATCATCAAAGAACACTACGACAAAACGATCTAGATAAGGTCGGAAGATGCGGTTCATATAATCCATGAATACCGCAGAGGCATTGGTAATTCCAAATGGCATCACTAGGATATCATATTGGCCATAACGCGTTCTGAACGCAATCTTAGGGATATCTTCTTTTCGAACCCTAATTTGGTGGTATCCTAACCTAAGATCAATCTTAGAGAACACAATCGGTCCTCGCAACTGATCCAATATGTTATCTATATGGGGCAAGGGGTACTTATTCTTGATGGTCACCTTATTTAACTGCCTATAGTCTATACAAAGTCTTAAGCTTCCATCCTTCTTCTTGACAAACTGGACTAGGGCTCCCCAACATGAGACACTAGGTGTAATAAACTCCTTGCTCAGCAAGTCGTCTATTTGTGCTTTCAACTTTTTCAACTCAAGTGGGGCCATTCGGTACGGTGTAATGGATATGAGTCCTGTTCCTGGCAGAAGATCTATGGTAAAGTCTATCTCTCTCTCAGGGGGGTAGTTTGAATATCTCTTCAGGAAAAACATCACTGTAATCCATAAGTACTGGGAGCAAACTAATTCTTTCCTTTAGACTCAAAATTCTAGGTTCACTTTGTCTAGATATACAAACATTCAAGTAGATCACAGATTTAACCGCATAATCTAACATAGCACGATTCTTAGACAACCAATCCATCCCTAAGATAATGTTTATGGTGGTCATATTCAAACAGACAAGATTGGCATGAAATAATTTAAAATTTATCTCAATTGGGCAATTTAAACAAGTATGGGTAGCCATCAAACTCTTCCCCAAAGGGGTTGAGACATATAGTTCATGCAATAAGGATTCAATAGGTCGGTTTAAAGTATTAACACACTGTTTAGAAACAAAAGAATGTGTGGCCCCTGAGTCAAACAGAATTTAAAATTTCATGTTTTGAATCTTACCCTTTCCCTCTGTGAGATCCTCAGTCTGGTAATTGACATCTCCCACCAGAGCATAGACCCTTCCAACAGCTGGTGTTTGGGTTCCACGCATAGGTTCCTTGCCCTTGCACACTCTTGCGAAGTGTCCAGGGTTCCCACAAGAATAGCAGTAGTTGCTTCCGCAGAGTTGATTAGGGTAATGGTTTCTATTACACTTAGTACAATGAGGATGGTTCACTGTAGGGGTGGGCTACTAGTATTACCTTGGACAGGTTTCAAGTTTCGTCTCCTCACATTAAAGCTGGTTTGCGGTTTTCTAGTGAATTTCTAGGGCAATGCGGCCTTATCAGTGAAGTTCTTACTAATTATGTGGCATTTATTCACCAACTCCGCATAACTCTTAATCTCCATCGGGGCTACTTGAGATTTTATATTTAGGTCTAACCTGGCTTGAAACTGAGCTACCTTCCAGGCATCATCAGGCTGAGTTCTTAAGTATGTTGAGAACTTGAGAAGTTCCTGATACTTTGCCAAGTACTCCCCAAAGGGTTTTCCTCTTTGTTTTAACTGGAGGAATTCAATCTCTTTTTCTATCTTCACACTTTCTGGATAGTACTTGGAAAAGGGGAATATTCCTATGTTCAAGTAACTGTTTGGCTCCTTGCCTCCAGTACTTTCACCCTACAGTTGATAGACCGCAAAGGCTACTTTCTGTGGATCAGGGGTATGAAGTACCTTAAAAAGTTTCTCTAACTCCCTTAATCATTCCTCAGGTACAATTGGATCATAGGTACCCTTGAATATCGGAGGCCTTACCTACTGGAATTCAATGCATCTCAGGCAATTACCCCCATGGTGCCCATTGTCTTGATGCTCATGATTCGAGGTATTATGATTTTCCTGGGTCTGGCGGAGTACCTCTGTGGTGGCTGAGGCTTGGTCCCTCATTGGCTGTGCCATGTTCTCAAATGCATCCATCATTTGACGAATCATGCCACTTTCAGGTTGCCTATTGTCAGCATTTCTCCTGGTATTTACCATAGCTTTCTGCTAAATAAGAACATCATTGAGGTGATCAGTCCCAATAATATTATTAAATAGAGAAAAATATGGCACAAAGAGGAAATATGTAACAATCTAAGGTTCCTAGCATAAACATAGACACAAGTTACTCTAACTATCATGATCACTTGAGCTTATCTCATCAGTGTTTATGTTAGGCTATTCTACCTACATATTAGCAGAGTTATAATAATTGTGCTCTGATACAATGAATGTAACGCCCTAGTTTCTTAATTGATTTTAACTGCGGCATGAGGTTATTTAATTTAACTCTTAAAAACCTGGTCTAACTTTTTTTCCTTTTAAAAGTACATAAGTTACGTTCTATCCCAAGGATCACTTACTCTTAGTTCGTTATTAAACCTAAGAAACTACAAGTTACATTTTAACACTCTCGTACTTCCAAAAAATGCTTCTAACATTCATACATGCATACCAAGCAAATAGTATGAGCTCTTACCCTCCATGCATTTGTCGATGGCATACATCCTAGTCTATGGCATATATATACATACATATCAAGTCAGAGGTGGCACACAGACCCAAATAGTTAATATGGCTCATAAGCCATAGCCAAAAATAGCTAATTCATCAAAATATACACATGTATGAGTGATCAATCATATTACTCCCTACGTTCCAGGGAAGGTCAAATCCACCCTGGCAAAGCAGAATATGATGTTGACTGCCTTCAGCACCTAGAAGTGTCCTAGAAACGTCACTTCCACCCACTCTACATCGATCTCCAACACAAGATGGTACGTAGGCATTTGAATACGCTAACGTAATGAGATAACAAACTCAGTAACATGGATTACAAATTTTTAAAATCCATTTGTGGTTCAGCTGCATTACTAAGAATATAGAAAATCCTCTTGTTGTAGTTCAGTCACACACACAAAATAAACATACATGCATCAGGGTTATCCAGTCATAAAATATAAAAGAATATTAAAACAAAAAACCATACAATTTACAATTTTAAATAAGATTACAGTGTGTATGCCATTCGCTCAACATATCAGATCAATCTCACACCTGTTCAACTGAAATAAACCGTCACGAAATACATGTCTCAAGGACAGAATACCAATCCAATGAAACAGGACAAATAGACATACGGCATATAGCACAGTCCGCCATAAAACACAGGAAAAATTATCTAACATCCAGGGCGTCCGTCGGTGTGCGCACGTGTTAGAACCGTAGGATCACTAGTCCCGGACTAGGTGTCTCCTCACTAGGTGCTAGACACTACGTCCCGGACGCATTCCTAGCCAAGCCTAGTGTGTCATTTCGATACAGATCATAATATATATTTACAAATTTTCAGGTAAGGTTTACTCAATTGTTCTCACAAAATTCATCCAATTTACTTTAGGCATATAATCTCAATATTATTTAATTAAAAATAATAACGTAAGCTTTTAAAAAAAGTCAACACTTTCTTGTCCAATAAGAAATCTCACAATTTTTTTTTTAACTTTCAAGCATGCAAATATCATTTTCATTCACAACTCACTAATTAAATTTTCATAGAATAAATAATATTTCATCAATTTCGCTTATTAACTTCTAGCAATTTAGCCCTATTCTTAATGAGGATTTTAAACCAATTTAATTTCTAGAATTTTCAAAAGAAAATTCCCAAATTACTAATTATTTTTATTTAATTAATTATCTAATTTCTTATTTTATGATTTCCACCTTCCTAAGATTGAAATCTTATTTTCTCTAAAATTTTGGAAAATAAAATACCAAAAATGTAGGTATTAATCTAGATAGGATTTTTCACCTTTTTATTTATTTTCTTGTAAATTCCTAATTTATTAGGAACCAATACTTTAAAATTTTTCCAAAATTTTTATTTTATTATTTTCAAAATAGTTAAGAAAATTTGGATTTAAGAAATTTAATTTTCCTAAGTCACTAATTATTTTATTCAAATTTGCTATATTATTAAAATCCTATTTTAAAAAAATCACTTAAATTTCCAGCAAATTTAAATCACCCTATTTCGTTAATAAAGTCCTAATAAAAAATTTTCCATTAAGACAAAATTCCAGTTTTTCAGATGCCATAAATTCCCAACAGATTTTTCCAGCATTCGTTTTAAAAGAAAGAAAATCTCTCATCACTAAACACCAATTTTTTTCCACTTGATTTCCAACGAGTCTTCGTAAAAATTTCGTACGAGAGATTTCCATAAATCTCAAGAAGAATTCCAGAATTTACATGCCATTTATCGCACAAAACATTAGCCCAAAAAAACACAGCAAAACGAAAACAAAGTACATGTAAAGTTTCCAGCAACTTTAGGTCCTCTGCACACACGTACGACCTATATTGATCACACATGCCATCATACATTTGAAATCTACATAGTCTTATCTTTCTAAAGACTCCAAGATAATGAAATTGCATGGAGAAATGAGGGAGAAATTTGGATTTAAAGATAGGGTGCCAAAATCGAAAACAGAGTTGATAGAGATGAAAAATTTTCTAGTTTTGAGGGCTTATACCACCAACATGTGATGGATACTTGATGAAATTGGATAACGAAGAGGGGTAACCCCATGATACCATTGATTTTCAGAGAAGAAATTGAGCTTGGCTTCCTCAAATGGCTTGGATGATGGTAAAAGAATGGAAGAATCCCTTGAATTCACGCCTCCTCCTACTTCTTGTTTCTTCATAATTTTTGCTTTCGTTATTTTCTTCTTCCTACTTCTTCCCAATTCGAGTTCCCTCTCTCACCTCTCTTTTCTTTTTGTTGGAGTAAAATTTTCTTTTAGTCTTACTTGTTCAGTTGGAGTCGGTTTTTGCAAGCTAAATGGAGGAGGTGTGTTGATTAACCTAGGTGTAAGTAGCCATGATGGTTTTCTTGCATGAAGTTGCCGTGGTCCCCTCCCCTCTCATTAATTCAGGTTTTTGAGACATTAATGATATGTAATGAAGGGTTAGGGCGTGTTTGGGGTCTCACTTAAATAGGAAATTTGGGTTTAAAGAGCAGTAGATGACAATTACCCAAAATTTGATTCTTTGCAATTTAGTCCTAAATTTTTCATAGGAAATTTGTGATGGGTTCGAATCATTCTTGGGGTTTAGTTTCCTCATTGGAGTTTTATTGTTTCCCTAGATTATCCTAGACTCCTAAAATTCGGGTCTTAGTGGCCCTTACTACTTAATTTACCCGGTTTAATCCTATAGGTTTTAAAAATATTTTCCCTTTCACGTTGGTCCTTCTATAGTTAATTTTATAATTTTCTAATTTATTTTAATTTCAAAATTTTTCTCTCCCCTCCAAATTGGGATTCCTCATTTCAAATTACAAGCAATTCACATACATCACTTACAAAACAAATTAAACAGAAAAATCAAGTAAATTCACAAAATATAACTTTATTTAAATTATTCTACTTAAATTTTATTTTAAATAAAATAGGATGTTATATTTTAGGGTTTAGTGTTTAGGGTTTTAAATTTACGCATTAGGGTTTTGGGTTTTGGGTTTGGGGTTTAGGAATTAAGGTTTAGGGTTTACGGTTTACGGTTTGAGGTTTGGGGTTTAGGGTATACGGTTTTGGGTTTAGAGTTTACAGTTTACAATTTCTGGTTTAAGGTTTAGTGTTTTGGATTTAGGGTTTATTATTTAGAATTTAGGGTTTAGGGATTGGGTTTTGAGGTTTGGGGTTTAGGATTTAGGGTTTTGGTTTTGGGGTTTGGGTTTAAAGTTTAGTGTTTAGAGATTAGGATTTAGGGTTTAGAGATTGGGATTTAGGGTTTAGGGTTTAGGGTTTGGGGTTTTAGATTTAGGGTTTAGGGTTTAAGGTTTTGGGTTTAGGGTATGGGATTTAGGGTCTTAGATTTTGGGTTTATGGTTTAAAGTTTAGGGTTTAAGTTGTCCGATTGAGGTTTTAGGATTTAGGATTTAGGGTTTAGGATTTTAGGTTTTTGGGTTTGGCGTTTGAGATTTATGGTTTAGGCTTTTAGGTTAAGGGTATAGAGATTAGGGTTTGTGTATTGGGGTTTGGGGTTTAAGGCCTAGAGTTTAGGGAATAGAGTTCAAGGTTTAGGGTTTAGGGTTTGGTCTATAGGGTTTAGGGTTTAGTGTTTAGGGTTCAGAGTTTCGTGTTTGGTGTTTAGGGTTTAGGTTTTAGGGATTGGGGATAAAGGATTTTGGGTTTAATATATTGGGAATATGGTTTAGGGTTTATTGTTTATGGTTTAAGGCTTAGGGTTTTGGGTTTATGGTTTAGTGATAAGGGTTTGTGCTTTAGGGTTTAGGGTTAAAGGTTTGGGATTTAAGGTTTAGAGTTTGGGATTTAGGGTTTAGGGTTTCGAGTTTATGGTTTAAGGTTTACGGTTTAGGGTTCAGTGTTTAGGATTTGAGATTTTGGTCTTTTGGTTTTGGGTTTAGGGTTTAGGATTCAGGGTTTAGAGTTTATTGTTTGTAGTTTAGGGTTTCGGCTTTAGAGCTTGGGATTTAGGGTTTAGGGTCTTGGGTTTAAGGTTTAGACTTTAGGATTAGTGTTTACGGTTTGGGATTTAGCATTTATGGTTTAGGGTTTAAGATTTTAGGTTTAGGGTGTAGGGTTTAGTGTTTAGGGTGTAGGATTTAGGGTTTAGGGTTTGGGGTTTAAGGTTTAGGATTTCGTATTTTGGTTTTAGGGTTTTGAGTTGATGGTTTGGGATTTAGGGTTTAGGGTGTAGGGTATGAGATTTAAGGTTTACGATTTTGGGTTTAGGGTTTAGGATTTTCGATTTAGGGTTTGGGGTTTAGTGATTTAGCATTTAGGGTTTACGGTTTATAATTTTTGGTTTAGGGTTTAGAGTTTAGGCTTTTGGATTTATGGTTTAGGGTTTTGGGCTTAGGGTTTAGGGTGTGGGGTGTGGGGTTTAGGGCATAGAGTTTTCGGTTTAAGGTTTATAGCTTGTAGTTTTGGGTTTAGGGTTTAGGGTTTAAGCTTTGGGGTTTAAGGTTTAGGGTTTTCATTTTACTGTTTGGGGTTTAGGGTTTATGGTTTGGGATTGGGGTAAGGGCTTAGGGTTTGATTTCATGGTTAAAGGTTCAGGGTTTAGGGTTTAGGATTTGGGATTTAAGGTTTAGGGTTTTCGGTTTATGGATTAGGTTTTGGGTTTATGGTTTTGTGCTTAGGGTTTAGGATTTAGGGCTAAGGGTTAGGTGTTTAGGGTATAGGGTTTGGGATTTAGGATTTAGGGTTTAGGATTTTGGGATTAGGGTTTAGGGTGTGAGATTTAGGGATTAGGGTTTTGGCTTTTGGGTTTAGAGTTCAGGGTTTAGGGTTTAAGATTTAAGGATTAGGAATCAGGGTTTAGGGTTTGGAGTTTAGGGGTTACGGCTTAGGGTTTAGGGTTTAATGTTTACAATTTACAGTTTCAGGTTTTGGGGTTTGGGGTTTAGTGTTTAGGGTTTGGGTATTGGAGTTTAGGTTTAGGGTTTAGTATTTAGAATTTGATGTTTAGGGTTTGGGGTTTAATGTTTCGGGTTTAGGATTTTCTCTTTGGGATTTAGGGTTTTGGGTTTATGGTTTAGGGTGTAGGATCTAAGGTTCAGGGTTTAGTAGTTAGGGTTGTAATTTAGCATTGAGGGTTTAGGGTTTGTGGTTTAGGATTTACGATTTAAGGTTGTAGGTTTATGGTTTAAGGTTTAGTGTTCAGGGCTTAGCGTTTTGCGTTTTGGGTTGAGGGTTTAGAGTCCGCAGTTTAGGAATTAGGATTTAGGGATTAGGGTTTATGGTTTAGGGTTTGAGGTTTAGGGTATAGGGTTTTGGGTTTACGGTTTGGGATTTTGGGTTTACAATTTGGGCTTAGGTTTTGGGTTTATGGTTTAGGATTTAGGTTATGGGTTTAGAGTTTAGGGTTCGGGATTTTGGGTTTATGGTTTGGTGTTTAGGGTTCAGGGTTTATGGTTTTGTGTTTAGAGATTAAGGTTTCTGATTTGGGGTTTAGGGCTTTGGGTTTGGGGGTTTAAGGTTTAGGGTTTGGGATTTTAGGTTTAGGGTTTGAGTTTATGGTTTAAGATTTAGAGTTTAGGGTTTAGTGTTTTGGGTTTGGGATTTAACGTTTAGGGTTTAGGATTTAGGAGTTAGGATTTAGGGTTTAGGGTTTAGGGTTTAGGGTTTGGGGTTTTGGATTTGGGATTTAGGGTGTAGGGTTTTGGGGTTATGGTTTAGGGTTTAGGGTTTAGTGTTTAGGGTTTGGCATATAGCTTTTAGGGTTTAGGGTTTGCGGTGTAGGATTTTGGATTTAGGGTTTATTGTTCAGGTCTTAGGGTTTAAGATTTTGGTATTGGGGTTTAGAGTTTGGGGTTTAGGATTACGGGTTTTTGGTTTAGGGTTTAGTGTTTGGGTTTGGTGTTTAGGGTATAGGGTTTTCAGATTAGGGTTTGCAGTTTAGGGTTTAAATTTTACAGTTTCAGGTTTAGGGTTTTGTGTTTGGATTTTTGGGTTTTAGGTTTTGGGTTTATGGTTTAAGGTTTAGGGTGTACGGTTTAGTGTTCAGGATTTGGAATTTAGGGATTAGGGTTTAGGACATAGGGTTTGGGCTTTAGGGTTTAATTTAAGGATTTAGGGTTTTGGGTTTAGGATTTATGGTTTTGTGGTTACGGCTCAGGGTTTAGGGTTTACAGTTTAGGGTTTGGGTTTTGGGGTTTCAGATTTATGGTCTAGGGTTCAGGGATTGGAGTTCAAGGTTTAGGGTTTAGGGTTTAAGATTTATCGTGTAGGGTTTAGGGTTTGGTGTTTAGAGTTTTGGCTTTAGGGTTTAAAGTTTAGGGTTTAGGGTATATTATTTAGGGCTCAGGGTTTAGGGTTTTGGGTTTAGGGTTTAGTGTTTAGGGTTTAAGGTCTGTGATTTAGGGTTTTGGGTTTTGGGCTTCGGGTTTAGGGTTTTCATTTTATGGTTTAAGATTTAGGGTTTACAGTTTTGGGTTTAGGGTTTGTGATTTTGTGTTTACAGTTTTGGGTTTAGGGTTTGGGGTTTAGTGTTTTGGATTTTGGGTTTAGGGTTTTTGGTAAATGGTTGAGGGTTTAGGATTTAGTGTTAATGGTTGGGATTCAGTGTTTAGGGTTTAGGCTTTAGGGTTTAGAGTTTAGGGTTTAGAGTTTGGGGTTTTAGATTAAGGGTTTAGGGCTTTGGGTTTGGGGTTTGCGGTTTAGGTTATAGGGTTTTCAATTTAGGGTTTATAGTTTACAATTTCGGCTTTAGGGTTTATGCTTTAGACTTTGGGGTTTAACGTTTAAGGTTTACGTTCCCCGGTTTGGGGTTTAGGGTTTAGGATTGGGGTAAGGGCTTAAGGATTGAAGTTCACGATTTATGGTTTGGGGTTTAGATTTTAGGCTTTGGGGTTTAGGGTTTAGCGTTTTGGGTTTATCGATTAGGTTTAAGGTTTAGGGCTTAGTGTTTAGGGTTTGGGATTTAGGGCTAAGGGTTTGGGTTTATGATTTAGGATTTAGAGTTTAGGGTTTAGGATTTTGAGATTAGGGTTTAAGGTATAGAGAATGGGGTTTAGGATTTCGGGTTTGGAGTTTAGGGTTTTCAATTTACAGTTTGGAGTTTATGGGGTAGGGTTTAATGTTTATGGTTTGAGATTTAGGGATTAGGGTTTTGGGTTTAGGGTTTACGGTTTAGTGTTTAGGATTTAAGGATTAGGATTTAGGGCTTAGGGTTTCAAGTTTACAGGTTGTCGCTTAGGGTTTAGAGTTTTCAGTTTACCATTTCGGGTTTTGGGTTTTGGGCTTAAGGATTTAGGGTTTAGGAGTTAGAGTTCAGCATTCAGGGTTTTGGGTTTAGTATTTGTTGTTTAGAGTTTAGGGTTTAGGGTTTGGGGTTTGGGTCTTAGGATTTTGGCTTTTTGGATTAAGGGTTTAGGGTTTAGGGTCTAAGCTTAAGGGTTTAGTGTTTAGGGTTTGAGATTTAGCGTTTAGGGTTTTCAATTTAGGGTTAACGGGTTAGGGTTTAGGATTTAGGGTTATAGGCTTAGGGATTAGGTTTAGGGTTTAGTGTTAGGGCGTAGAGTTTAGGGTTAAGGTTTAGGATTTAGGGTTTAGAGTCTTGGGTTTACGAATAAGCATTTAGGATTTAAGGTTTAGGGTTTTGCATTTAGGTTTAGGGTTTAGGTCTTATGGTTTATAGTCTGGGTTTTAGGAATTAGGATTTAGGGTTTAGGGTTTAGGTTTTACAGTTTAGGGTTTAGTGTTTAGGGTTTGGCATATACCGTTTAGCGTTTATGGTTTATTCTTCAGGTTCTAGGGTTTAGGATTTTGGGTTTGGGGTTTAGAGTTTGGTGTTTAGGATTTTGGGTTTAGGGTTTAGGGTTTGGGTTTGGGGTTTATGGTTTAAAGTTTACTATTTAAGGTTTAGGGTTTTGGTTTTTGGGTTTTAGGTTTTGGGTTTATGGTTTAAGGTCGAGGATTTAGAGTTTAGTGTTCAAGATTTGGGATGTATGGTTTACGATTTAGGGATTAGGGTTTAATGTTTCGGATTTATAGTTAAGGGTTTGGGATTTTGGGTTTAGGGTTTGGGCTTAGGGTTTACGATTTAGTGTTTGGGGTTTCGAGTTTAGGGTCTAGGGTTCGGGGATTTGAGTTCAAGGTTTAGGGGTTAATATTTAGTGTTCAGGGTTTAGTGTTTAGGGTTTAGGGTTTCAAATTTCAAGTTTAGGGTTTAGGGTTTTTTGTTTAGGGTTTAGGGTTTGGGGTTTAAAGTTTTGGGTTTAGCATTTAAAGTTCAGGGTTTAGGGTATACGGTTTTGAGTTTTGGGTTTATGGTTTAAGGTTTGGGGTTTAGGGTTTAGCATTTAGCATTTAGGGTTTGGGATTTAGAGTTTAGGGTTCTGGGTTTAGAGTTTACGGTTTGCTGTTTCGCGTTTACGGTTTTGGGTTTAGTTCTAGGGTTTAAGGTTTAGGGTTTATGATTTAGGGTTTAGGGCTCATGGTTTTGGATTCAGGGTTTAGGGTTTAGAGTTTAGGGTTTTGCGTTTATGGTTTTAGGGTTTAGGGTTTAGGGTCTAGAGTTTAGGGTTTAGGCTCTAGGGTCTAGGGTTTAGGGTATAGGGTTTAATGTCTAGGATTTAGGGTTTAGGATTTAAGGTTTAAGGTTTAGGGTCTAGGGCTTTAGGGTTTGGGGTTTGGAGTTTAGGGTTTAGGGTTTAGGGTTTAGGGGTTTAGGGTTTAGGGTCTAGGGTTAATTGTCTAGGGTTTACAATTTTGGGTTTTGGGTTTAGGGCATAGGGTTTGGAGTTTAGGGTTTAGGGTTTAGGATTTAGGGTTTTAGGGTTTAGGGTCTAGGGTTTAGGGTTTAGGCTCTTAGGTCTAGGCTCTTGGGTGTAGGCTCTAGGGTCTAGGGTCTAGGGTTTAGGGTTTTATGGTTTAAGGTTGGGGTTTGGGTTTATGGTTTTGGGTTTTAGGGTTTAAGGTTTAGCGATTGTAGTGGTTTAGGGTTTACGGTCTAGGGTCTAAGGTTTAGGGTTTAGGGTTTAGGGTCTTGGGTTTAAGGTTTAGGGTTTAGGGTATAGGGTTTAAGGTTTAGTCATATTCTTCCCTAGGTTTCAGGGAAGGTCAAATCCTCCCTAGCAAAGCAGAATATGATGTTGACTACCTTCAGCACCTAGAAGTGTCCTAGAAACGGCACTTCCACCCAGTCTACATGGATCTCCAACACAAGATGGTACCTAGGCATTTAAACACGCTAACGTAATGAGATAACAATCCCAGTAACATGGATTACAAATTTTTAAAATCCATTAGTGGTTCAGTTGCACTAGTAAGAATATAGAAAATCCTCTTCTTATAGTTCAACCACACACACAAAATAAACATACATGCATCAGGGTTATCCAGTCATAAAATATAACAGAATATTAAAACAGAAAACCATACAATTTACGATTTTAAATAAGCTTACAGTATGTATGCCTTTCTCTCAGCATATCAGATCGATCTCATACCTGTTCAACTGAAATAAATCGTCACCAAATACATGTCTCCAGGACAGAATATCAATCTAATGAAACAGGACAAATAGACATACGACATATAGCGTAGTCCGCCATAACGCACAGGAAAAATTATCTAACATCCAGGGCGTCCCCCCGGTGTACGCACATGTTAGAACCGTAGGATCAACAGTCCCGGACTAGGTCTCTCCTCACTACGTGCTAGACACTACGTCCCAGACGCATTCCTAGCCAAGCCTAGTGTGCCCTTTCCATATAGATCATAATATATATTTCCAAATTTTCAGGTAAGGTTTGCTCAATTGTTCTCACAAGATTCATCCAATTTACTTTAGGCATACTAATCTCACAATTATTTAATTAAAAATATTAATGTAAGCTTTAAAAAAAAAATCAACACTTGCTTATCCAATGAGAAATCTCACAATTTTATTTTTTTTTTACTTTCAAGCATCAAAATATCATTTTCATTCACAAATCACTAATTAAATTTTCATAGCATAAATAATATTTCATAAATTTCGCCTATTAACTTCTAGCAGTTTATCTCTATTCTTAATAAGGATTTTAAACCAATTTAATTTCTAGAATTTTCATAAGAAAATTCCCAAATTACTAATCCTTTTTATTAAATTAATTTTCTAATTTCTTGTTTTATGATTTCCACCTTCCTAAGTTTAAAATCTTATTTTCTCTAAAATTTGGGAAAATAAAATACCAAAAACTTAGGTATTAATCTAGATAGGATTTTTTACCTTTTTATTTATTTTCTAGTAAATTCCTAATTTATTAGGAACCAATACTTTAAAATTTTTCCAAAATTTTTATTTTATTATTTTCAAAATAGTTAAGAAAATCTGGATTTAAGAAATTTAATTTTCCTAAGTTACTAATTATTTTATTCAAATGTACAATATTATTAAAATCCCATTTTAAAAAAATACTTAAATTTCCAGCAAATTTAAATCACCCTATTTCATTAATAAAGTCCTAATCAAAATTTTTCCATTAAGACAAAATTCCAGTTTTTCAGATGCCATAAATTCCCAAAAGATTTTTCCAGCATTCATTTTAAAAGAAAGAAAATCTCTCATCACTAAACACCAATTTTTTCCAATTGATTTCCAACGAGTCTTCGTAAAAATTTCATACGTGAGGTTCCCATAAATGTCAAGAAGAACTCCAGAATTTACATGGCATTTATGGCACAAAAAATTAGCCCAAAACCGAGCAAACACACAACAAAACGAAAACAAAGTACATGTAAAGTTTCCAGCAACTTTAGGTCCTCTGCACACACGTACGACCTATATTGATCACACATGCCATCATACATTTGAAATCTACATAGTCTTAGCTTTCTAAAGACTCTAAGATCATGAAATTGCAAGGAGAAATGAGGGAGAAATTTGGATGTAAAGATAGGGTGCCAAAATCGAAAATAGAGTTGATAGAGCTGGAAAATTTTCTAGTTTTGAGGGCTTATACCACCAACATTTGATGGATACTTGATCAAATTTGATCAAGAAGAGGGGTAACCCCATGTTACCTTTGATTTTTCGAGAAGAAATTGAGCTTGGCTTCCTCAAATGGCTTGGATAATGGTGAAAGAATGGAAGAATCCCTTGAAGTCACGCCTCCTCCAACTTCTTGTTTCTTCAAAATTTTTGCTTTCATTTTTTTTCTTCTCCCTACTTCTTCCCAATTCAAGCTCCCTCTCTCACCTCTCTTTTCTTTTTGCTGGAGTAAACTTTTCTATTGGTCTTACTTGTTCACTTGGGGTCGGTTTTGCAAGCTAAATGGAGGAGGTGTGTTGATTAACCTAGGTGTAAGTAGCCCTGATGGTTTTCTTGCATGAAGTTGACGTGTTCCCCTCCCCTCTCATTAATTCAGGTTTTTGACACATTAATGTTATGTAATGAAGGGTTAGGGCGTGTTTGGGGTCTCACTTAAATAGGAAATTTGGGTTTAAAGAGCAATAGATGACAAATGCCCAAAAATTGATTCTTTGCAATTTAGTGCTAAATTTTTCATAGGAAATTTGTGATGGGTTCAAATCATTCTTGGGGTTTAGTTTCCTCATTGGGGTTTTATTGTTTCCCTAGAGTATCCTAGACTCCCAAAATTCGGGTCTTAGTGGCCCTTACTACTTAATTTAGCCGGTTTAATTCTAAAGGTTCTAAAAATATTTTCCCTTTCACTTTGCACCTTCTCTAGTTAATTTTATAATTTTATAATTTATTTTAATTTCTAAATTTTTCTCTCCCCTCCTAATTGGGATTCCTAATTTCAAATCACAAGCAATTCACATACATCACTCACAAAACCAAATAAACAGAAAATCAACTAAATTCACAAAATATAATTTTAATTAATTTATTCTACTTAAATTTTAATTTAAATAAAACAGGATGTTATATTTTAGGGTTTAGTATTTAGGGTTTTAAATTGACGCATTAGGGTTTAGGGTTTGGGGTTTAGGATTTTAGGTTTGTGGTTTAGGGTTTAGAGTTTGAGGTTTAGGATTTAGGGTATAGGGTTTTGGGTTTAGAGTTTACAATTTACAATTTCGAGTTTAGGGTTTAGGGTTTGGGATTTGGGTTTTAGGGTTTAGTGTTTAGGGTTTCGGGATTTGATTTCTTGGGTTAGGGTTTAGGATTTAGGGTTTATTATTTAGAATTTAGGGTTTAGAGATTGGGTTTTGAGGTTTGGGGTTAAGGATTTAGGGTTTGGATTTTGGAGTTTGGGTTTAAGGTTTACTGTTTAGTGATTGGGATTTAGGGTTTAGGGTTTATGGTTTAGGGTTTAAGGTTTGTGGTTTTAGATTTAGGGTTTAGGGTTTAAAGTTTGGGGTTTAGGGTTTATGGTTTATGGTTTAGAGTTTGGCATTTAGGGTCTTAGGTTTTGGGTTTATGGTTTAAAGTTTAGGGTTTAGGTTGTGCGGTTGAGGGTTTTAGATTTGGGATTTAGGGTTTAGGGTTTTAGGTTTTTGGGTTTGGCATTTGAGATTTATGGTTTAGGATTTTTGGTTAAGGGTATAGGGATAAGGGTTTGTGTATTGGGGTTTAGGGTTTAGGGTTTAGGGTTTAGGGGTTTAGGGTTTAAGGCCTAGGGTTTAAGGATTAGAGTTCTAGGTTTAGGGTTTATGGTTTGGTGTATAGGGTTTAGGGTTTGGTGTTTAGGGTTCAGAGTTTCCTATTTTGTGTTTAGGGTTTAGGGATTAGTGCCTAGGATTTAGGGTTTACCACATTGGGAATAGGGTTTAGGGTTTATGGTTTAGGGGTTAGGGTTTTGGGTTTATGGTTTAGTGTTAAGGGTTTGTTCTTTAGGGTTTAGGGTTTAGGGTTTGGGGTTTAAGGTTTAGGGTTTAGGGTTTAAGGTTTAGGTTTGGGATTTAGGGTTTTGGGTTTCGAGTTTATGGTTTAAGGTTTAGGGTTTAGGGCTTAGTGTTTAGGGTTTGGGATTTTGGGCTTTTGGTTTTGGGTTTAGGGTTTAGGATTCAGGGTTTAGAGTTTAATGTATTTAGTTTTGGGTTTGGGCTTTAGAGCTTGTGATTTAGGGTTTAGGGTCTTGGGTTAATGGTTTAGGCTTTAGGGTTTAGTGTTTAGGACTTCGGATTTAGCATTTAGGGTTTAGGGTTTGTGGTTTAGGATTTAAGATTTTAGGTTTAGGGTTTACGGTTTAGGGTTTAGGGTTTAGGGTTTTGGGTTTAGGGTTTGGGGTTTAAGGTTTATGATTTTGGATTTTTATTTTAGGGTTTTCAGTTGAGGGTTTGGGATTTAGGGTTTACGATTTTGGGTGTAGGGTTTACGATTTTGTGTTTCGGATTTGGGGTTTAGTGTTTAGGATTTTGGGTTTGGGGTTTTTGGTATATGGTTTATTGTTTAAGCTTTATTGTTTAGTGTTCGGGATTTAGCGTTTAGAGTTTACGATTTACGATTTTTGGTTTAAGGTTTAGAGTTTGGGGTTTTAGATTTAGGGTTTAGGGTTTTGGACTTTGAGTTTAGGGTTTGGGGTGTGGGGTTTAGGGTATAGGGTTTTCGGTTTAAGCTTTATAGTTTACAGTTTTGGGTTTAGGGTTTAGGGTTTTGGCTTTGGGGTTTAAGGTTTAGGGTTTTCATTTTACCATTTTGGGTTTAGGGTTTATGGTTTGGGATTGGGGTAAGGGCTTAGGGTTTGAGTTCATGGTTTAAGGTTTGCGGTTTAGGGTTTAGGATTTGGGATTTAGGGTTTAGGGTTTTCGGTTTATGGATTAAATTTAGGGTTTAGGGTTTTGTGCTTAGGGTTTGGGATTTAGGGCTATGGTTTGGGTGTTTAGGGTATGGGGTTTACGATTTTGGGTTTAGGGATTAGGATTTTGGGATTAGGGTTTAGGGTATATGGATTGGGGTTTGGGGTTTAGGGTTTAAGGTTTGGAGTTTAGGGTTTAGAATTTAAAGTTTGAAGTTTAGGGTTTAGGGTTTTATGTTTAGGGTTTGAGATTTAGGGATTTGGGTTTAGGGTTCAAGGCTTAGGGTTTAGGGTTTATGATTTAAGGATTAGGATTCAAGGTTTAGGGTTTCGGGTTTAAGGGTTGCAGCTTAGGGTTTGCGGTTTAGGGTTTACAATTTAGAGTTTCTAGTTTTGGGTTTTGGGGTTTGGGGTTTAGTGTTTAGTGTATGGGGATTGGAGTTCAGGGTTTAGGGTTTAGGGTTTTGTATTTGATGCTTAGGGTTTAGGGTTTGGGGTTTGATGTTTCGGGTTTAGGATTTTGTCATTGGGATTTAGGGTTTTAGGTTTTGGATTTTGGGTTTAGGATATAAGGTTCAGGGTTTAGTATTTAGGGTTAGGATTTAGCGTTGAGGGTTTAGGGTTTATGGTTTAGAATTTACAATTTAGGGTTGTAGGTTTAGGGTTTTGGGTTTAGAGTTTAGGATTTAGGGTTTAGGGTTTTGTATTTAGGGTTGAGGGTTTATAGTCTGCAGTTTAGGAATTAGGATTTAGGGATTAGGGTTTAAGATTTAGGGTATGGGGTTTAGGTTATAGGGTTTTGGGTTTAGGGTTTGGGATTTAGGGTTTATAGTTTGGGCTTTGGTTTTGGGTTTATGGTTTAGGATTTAGGTTATGGGTTTAGGGTTTATGGTTTAGGGTTTAGGGTTCAGGATTTTGGGTTTATGGTTTGATGTTTAGGGTTCAGGTTTTATGGTTTTGTGTTTAGAGTTTAAGGTTTCTGATTTAGAGTTTAGGGCATTGGGTTTGGGGGTTTAAGGTTTAGGGTTGGGGATTTAGGGTTTAGGGTTTGAGTTTATGGTTTAAGATTTAAGGTTTAGGGTTTAGTGTTTTGGGTTTGGGATTTAACGTTTATGGTTTAAGATTTAGGAGTTAGGATTTAGGGTTTAGGGTTTGGGTTTTAAGGTCTAAGGTTTTGGGTTTAGGGTTTAGGGTTTGGCATTTAGCATTTAGGGTTTAGGGTTTGGGGTGTAGAATTTTGGATTTAGGGTTTTAGGTTTGGGGTTCATTGTTCAGGTCTTAGGGTTTAGGAATTTGGGTTTGGGATTTAGAGTTTGGGGTTTTGGATTACATGTTTTTGGTTTAGGGTTAAGTGTTTTGGTTTGTTATTTAGGGTATAGGGTTTTCAGATTAGGGTTTGCGGGTTAAGGTTTAAATTTTACAGTTTCAGGTTTAGGGTTTAAGGTTTGGGTTTTTGGGTTTTAGGTTTTGGGTTTATGGTTTAGTGCTTAGGTTTTAGGATTTCGAATTTAGGGATTAGGGTTTAGGATTTAGGGTTTGGGCTTTAGGGTTTAATTTTCGGAGTTAGGGTTTGCGGTTTCGGATTTAAGGTTTTGGGTTTTGGGTTTTGGGCTTAGGGTTTGGGGTTTACAGTTTAGGGTTTAGGTTTTGGGGTTTTGGGTTTATGGTCTGGGGTTCGGGGATTGGAGTTCAGGGTTTATGGTTTAGGGTTTAAGATTTATTGTTTATTATTTAGGGTTTGGTGTTTAGAGTTTAGGGTTTAGGGTTTAAAGTTTAGGGTTTAGGGTTCAGGGTTTAAGGTTTTGGGCTTATGGTTTAGTGTTTAGGGTTTAGCGTTTGTGATTTAGGGTTTTGGGCTTCGAGTTTAAGGTTTAAGGTTTTGGGATTTTGGTTTTAGGGTTTCAGTTTATGGTTTAAGATTTAGGGTTTAGGGTTTGAGATTTAGGGTTTATAGTTTTGGTCTTAGGGTTTGCGGTTTAGTGTTTTTAATTTTGGGTTTAGGGTTTTTGGTAAGTGGTTTAGGGTTTAGGGTTTGGTGTTAATGATTGGGATTTAGCGTTTAGGCTTTTGGCTTTAGGGTTTTGGGTTTAGGGTTTAGAATTTGGGGTTTTGGATTTAGGGTTTAGGGCTTTGGGTTTGGGGTTTAGGTTATAGGGTTTTCGATTTAAGGTTTATAGTTTACAATTTCGGGTATAGGCTTTAGGCTTTAGGCTTTTGGGGTTTAAGGTTTGTGGCTTACGTTTCACAGTTTGGGGTTTAGGTTTTAGGGTTTGGGATTGGGGTAAGGGCTTAGGGTTTGGAGTTCACGATTTAAAGTTTGGGGTTTAGAGTTTAGGCTTTGGAGTTTTGGGTTTTGGGTTTTGGGTTTATCGATTAGGTTTAGGGCTTAGGGCTTAGTGTTTAGGGTTTGGGACTTAGGGCTAAGGGTTTGGGGATTAGGATTTAGGTTTTATGAATTAGGGTTTAGGATTTTGAGATTAGGGTTTAGGGTATAGAGAATGGGGTTCAGGGTTTTGGGTTTTGGGTTTTGGGTTTTCAATTTACAGTTTAGAGTTTATGGTTTATGGTTTAATGTTTAGGGTTTGAGATTTAGGGATTAGGGTTTTGGGTTTAGGGTTTACGATTTAGTGTTTAGGATTTAAGGATTAGGATTTACGATTTAGGGTTTTGGGTTTACAAGATGTGGCTTAGGGTTTCGGATTTACAGTTTACCATTTCGGGTATTGGGTTTTGGGGTTTAGGATTTAGGGTTTGGGGGTTGGAGTTTAACGTTTATGGTTTAGGGTTTAGTATTTGTTGTTTAGGGTTTAGGGTTTGGGGTTTGGGGTTTAGGGCTTAGGATTTTGGCTTTTGGGATTTATGGTTTAGGGATAAGGGTTAATGGTTTAGGGTTTAAGGTCTAAGCTTTAGGGTTTAGTGTTTAGGGTTTGGGATTTAGCTTTTAAGGTTTAGAGTTTAGGGTTTAGGGTTTAGGATTTAGGATTTAGGGTTATAGTTTAGGGTTTGGGGATTAGGTTCAGGGTTTAATGTTCAGAGCTTAGAGTTTAGGGTTAGGGTTTAGGATTTAGGGTTTAGAGTCTGGGGTTTACGAATTAGCATTAAGGATTAAAGGTTTAGGGTTTTGTGTTTAGGTTTAGGGTTTAGGGTTTATGGTTTAGAGTCTGGGGTTTAGGATTTAGGATTTAGGGTTAAGGGTTTAGGGTTTAGGGTTTAGTGTTCAGGGTTTGGCAATTAGTATTTAGGGTTTAGGGATTGTTGGTCAAGTGTTAGGGTTTAGGATTTTGGGTTTAGGGTTTAAAGTTTGGGGTTTAGGATTTCGGGTTTAGGGTTTAGGGTTTGGGTTTGGGGTTTAGGGTATAGGGTTTTGAGATTAGGGTTTGGCATTTTGGGTTTAAAGTTTACCATTTCAGGTTTCGGGTTTAGGGTTCAGGGTTTGGGTTTTTGGGTTTATGGTTTAAGGTTGAGGATTTAGGGTTTAGTGTTCAGGATTTGGGATGTAGGGTTTAGGGTTTAGGATTTAGGGTTTAGGGTTTAATGTTTAGGGTTTATAGTTAAGGGTTTGGGATTTAGGGTTTAGGGTTCAGGCTTTGGGCTTAGGGTTTACCGTTTAGGGTTTCGGGTTTCGAGTTTTGGGGCTTCGGGTTTCGAGTTTAGGGTCTAGGGTTTTCGGATTGGAGATCAAGGTTTAGGGGTTATGATTTAGTGTTTAGGGTTTGGTGTTTAGGGTTTAGAGTTTGCTATTTTGGGTTTAGGGTTTAGGGTTTGGGGTTTAGAGTTTTGGGTTTAGGGTTTAGAGTTTGAGGTTTAGGGTTTACAGTTTTTGATTTCGCGTTTAATGTTTTGGGTTTAGTGCTAGGGTTTAAGGTTTAGGGTTTATGATTTAGGGTTTTGGGCTCAGGGTTTACTATTTTCGGTTCAGGGTTTAGAGTTTAGGGTTTAGGCTTTAGGGTTTAGGGTTTTAGGATTTAGGGTTTAGGCTCTAGGGTTTACGGTTTAGGCTCTAGGGTCTTGGGTTTAGGGTCTAGGGTTTAAGGTCTAGGATTTAGGGTTTAGGATTTAGGGTTTTGGATTTAGGGTTTTGGGTTTAGGGTTTGGATTTAGGGTTAGGGTTTAGGGTTTAGGGTTTGGGGTTTAGGGTTTAGGCTTTTTGGGTTTAGTGTCTAGGGCTTAGGGTTTAGGGTCTAGCATTTAGGGTTTTGGGTTTAGGGTTTAGGGCATAGGGTTTCGAGTTTAGGGTTTAGGGTTTAGGGTTTTAGGGTGTAGGGACTAGGGTGTAGGATTTAGGCTCTTAGGTTTAGGGTCTAGGGTTTAGGGTCTAGGGTCTAGGGTTTTATGGTTTAGGGTTTGGGTTTGGGTTTATGGTTTAGGGTTTTAGGCTTTAAGGTTTAGGGATTATGGTTTAGGGTTTAAGGTCTAGGGTCTAGGGTTTAGGGTTTAGGGTTTGGGGTTTAAGGGTATAGGGTTTAAGGTTTAAAGTTTAGGGTTTAGGATTTAGGGTTTAAGGTTTAGGGTTTAGGGTCTAGGGTCTAGGGTTTAGGGTTTAGGGTCTAAGGTCTAGGGTTTAGGGTTTAGGATTTGGGTCTAGGGTTTACAGTTTCAGGTTTATGGTTTAGTGTTTAGGTTTTAGTGTTTAGGGTTTAAGGTCTAGGGTTTAAGGATTAGGGTTTCGGATTTTGGGTTTATGGTTTAGGGTCTAGGGTTTAGGGTTTAGGGTCTACGATGTAGTGTTTAGGGTCTAGGGTTTAGGGTTTGGGGTTTGGGGTTTGAGGTCTAGGGTTTACTGTTTAGGGTCTATGGTTTATAGTCTAGGGTCTAGAGTTTAGGGCTTAGGGTTGCTAAGGGTTTAGGGTTTAGGGTTAATGGTTTATGGTATGGGGTCTAGTTGTAACATCCACTCCGAATTACCATTTCTTATTGATTACTTAGGGTTCATTTATGAATTGGTAACTCAAGATTGGAGAAAAATTTAAACATTTCTCTTACTTGATGTAATACTATGTGAGTTCACTTACTTCAAGTTATTGATTTAATCTTTAACATGGAATCAATTAAAACTCTTTAATTATGATTTACATATATGATTCCATCTAAAGCCAGATATCAATAAATTTATAGGCCTTACATAGGCTTTACAATGTATTAATGGCTGCTCCTTGCAGCATAATACATGAACGCCAGCTGCAGCGCTCAATCAATCAATCAATCCTCTTTAGGTCTCACGCCACGATCAATCCCTGAAACGAGTCTGAACAAAGTATCGTCATGAGATTTACATCCCAGTAGGACAGAAAATACTCGTTTATATAGAAATCCTTTCTCGCTACTATGCTCAGGGCTAAACCAAAACACCTCAACAATATTTTCCAAAAATAAGTCATGTAAGAATGCATTAGAGTGCAAAATATTTATTAAATAAAACAGTCATGCATACGAATACGATTAAATCAATGTTTATAGTATGCATGTCATTTCCATCTAAACTTTTACTCCAGATCCTTCTCAGACCTGATCAATCGACATAAACTATTACCTTATCCATGTCCCCAGGACAAAACCAATTACATGAAAGAGGACAAATAGACATACGACATATAGCGTAGTCCACCATGAGGCACCGGCAATTATCTAACATCCAGGGCGTCCCCCGGTGTGCGCACGTGTTAGTACCGTAGCATCACCAGTCCCGGACTGGATTCTTTCCTCACTAGTTGCTAGACATCTACGTCTCGGACGTATTCCTAGCCAGCCTAGTGTGTCCTTTCCATCCAGATCATATATACACATATATAAAAAAATTATAGGTAATGTTTATCCAATTGCTTCCACAAATTCATGCATTCTTTTCCAGGCAGGTACTCTAAAAATCAATGCTTCCGCCCATCTAAGGCAGGTATTTCAAAATCAATGCATTCACCTATCTTAGGCAGGTATTTCAAAAATCAATGCATTCGCCCATCTCAGGCAGGTATTTGAAAAATCAATGCATTCGCCCATCTCAGGCAGGCATTTCAAAAATAAATGAAAACATAGTGCCATGCACTCTTTTCATGCAAAATGTCTCATCCTTTCAATGTACTTTTAGAATGCATGCCAATAATACAGTTAAATATGCTCATATGACAAATGCACAATTCTAAAAGCGTTGAGGGTATCAAGTGTTCTACCTCGTTTCCAAGCTACTTTACCCTTTTCAGAATTGAATGCCAATTCCCACATCTCATATATGTTTCCTCAATCTAATGCATTACAACACATATCTATGCACAAATCAGCATTATTCAATACTCACATCGGCTCTAAGCCACAACATACAATTATACAAATTCATAAAGTGTTCAAAACAACTTTAGAATCCTCACAAAGTTACTAAGTTTCATACTTTTCTTGGTTCACAAGAAACAGTGTTAACTTAGACTCAAATTCATTTATATATATATATGGCTTAAAGCAACCATCAACAACTTTAAGAAGTTATAAATACAGCCTAATACCTGAAGCATGAAATTTCACAATTTAACATCACAAAAATAGAGAAATTGCAAATCAGTCCCTAAAGTTCATACTCTCCATGAAATTTCCTCTTTTAGGACTTTTAATGTAAAGTTATTGAATCACAATCCTGAAAACAGTATTTATCCATCAAGACACTAATTGTCATAACATCAAATCACTTAAAATTTCATTTTCCAGAAATCCTAGAGAATAGCTTTTTCTTTCATTTTAGTCCCAGTGAGGTGTCATTTATCAATTGAATACATAATAGGGACTCTAATCTCACTAAACTAATAGTCTATTGTCTTTTATACTTTTGCCAACCCAGAATAACATCATTTTTCAGGTTTGGCAGTGCCATGACATGATTTATGACAGTATAGTTTACCTATTTGTTACTAACAATGCAATTGAAAGTCAAATGTGTTTAATTCCTTCTAATTTCATTCCTAGCCTTTTTAACATTAATCTTCATCTTCAAAGGAGGTAAGGTGAATTATACTCATACTTGTTTTACATTTAGAACCAACATCCCAGTCGTAATCCGAGAGAAAAATCATAACAAAAGAAACGGAAATCAGTAAGATAATAAATTACGGTAAAAGTTTAATTACAGTTTCCTTTTTCCTCAACAATATTCTTGGCACAAGTAGTTCCAGGAAATTCCAGAATTAAATTCAGAGTTAAAACCACATAGCACTTATGAGGACTCATCAACTGATTAGGATTAGACAACAACTGAGAAATTTAGCTGTCATATGCACAAATTTGTCTCTAGAGTAGAATCACTAGGTTCCTTTCTAAAGTAAATTACCTATGTGATTTACTTAATTCATTTGCAACCAGATTCATTACGCATTCACATCATCAGCGAAAGACATTAACGCAACAAAGAAAATACTAAAAATTCTACTAAGAGTTCAAACATAGGAATTCATAGAGTTTCTCACAACAACCAATAAACCAGGAATTTTCAAGTTGCTCAAATATCAACGAATTATTTTTCTCATATTTTCTGGGCGATCTTAAGCAAGTGTAATACCTGATATCGAAAGTCATCGTCCCAGTATAACAAGATAAATAGATATCATTTAAAGAACACTCAGATGCAGAAACAGAACAGTGGGCACAACAACCCATTTTCGAAGGGAGTTTCTCAGAATCTACCCATTCGATTCTGCACAAAAAGGACTCTATGGAAAGCTATGGATGTTAGCTTTCTCTGGGCTTTGGAATTACTTAATTCCATTAATAATTGAGGTCGAAACACATATTTAAAGCAAAGAAGGTCAATTCAGTTTCTGAACAGAACAACCGATTTGGCAAGCTTTCTTTAAAAATTAATATCTCCCTGAATTCTCAATGAAATGAGTTGATTCTTTTTTATAAATAAAGCTTAGATATAGTGTTTACCAATTATTAAATTTTTACAGCAAGTAATTGTGCCATATAAGTGCAGAAACATGAAAACAGTAGTGAAATCGTGCAAAAATCTACATTAGTTAGTTGATAGAATAGTAAACTTTTGAAGATGTTTTACTAGTTATGCTTAGTCAAACAATTCATGGAGTTGTATGAACTTAAATCCTCAATTTCCTAAGTGAATAATGAAACTTCAACAACACAAGTTTAGAATAGTTATAATGAAAATCATACCAGAAATCTATGTTTTTCTGTATATCAAAGCACAGTTATACCAGCAGATGAAACACCCATCAAACATCATCCAAAAAAATAATCTACTATTTTTTGGAAACTTCTAAATATCCCCTTTACCACATATAAAAAGATCGATAGCCCAGAAAATCGAAAAATAGAGTCTGATGCAGAACAATCCTCTTTCAATGGAGATATCCCCTTTACCACATAAAACCGAATATAGAGTCCGATGCAGAACAATCCTCTTTCAAGGGAGATATCTCTAGATCTAACCGTTAAAACCTGCATGCATAGGACAATCTGGAAAGCTTAGGATCTTATCTTTCTATAGGCTTTGTAATCACTCCGATCGGCCTAAGAATGAAAGAGAAAAAGGAAAATGAATCAACAAACGTCATATTCACGACAGCAGAAAACTCAACAAACATGTGCAATGATTTTAAGACTTAAACTCTCACTTAGTTGGATGCTCAGCAAGACATTATTCACCTCAATGAAAGGAAAGGACAAGCACGTTACCTTGCAACAGATTCCTTCCCGAAATTCGCAGAAAACAAGATCACCGCCCCTTTGTCTTGATTTACAAGAACAATCTGTGTTCTTTGATTCTTACCTTCTGGTTTCCTGCCCCAAATTCGATCCCCCTCTCTAAGCCATATCCTCTCCTGTGGTCTGTCTGTCTCTCTCTCTCTCTCTCTCTCTCACTCTCGTGTCCCCAGCATTCTCTTTTCCTCAATCTCCCTTTCACGATGAGAAAGAGAAATTTACATGTAAGTGTGTGAGGTGGTGTATTGGAGATTGTGAGAGGTACATTTTAGATGAATGGTTGAGATTTAGTCTTAAGGGTTAAGCTTTTACTATCCAATATCTTCTTCTTATTTGACCCCATTCATATTTATTTAAATTTCATATTTCATTTACTTTTAAATCTCCTTAAAATTCAAAAACTTGTTTTTATTTTATCTAAAATTTTATAATTAAATAAAATAATTTAAATATAATCTTTTTAATTATTTAGTTAGAAATTTATGCTTCTAATACTTCAATTTTATTTTTAGTTATTATCTAAGATATCACTTAGACTTATTTAAGTCGGTTACTTTAAGTATTTTTGGGAGTGAGATGTTACATGTGCGGCTTCCATTTTGTTCTTCAAACTTTCGTCTTTGGGTATATAGTTTAGTGATGACTAGCTTGTAGTCTAAGTAGGCATCATCATTAAGTTTGCATGTTTTAATGAGATGACAAGCTTTTACACTAGGTTTGTTATATTCTTGCCACCTATTTTACATGACTCATATTGCTTGTATATGATTTAACCACCTCCCACGGTTTCCCCTTCTTTATAACTTAATGGCTAAGTTGATGACATATGTGATGATGCATGGGTTTAATGAGCTGTCAACCTCTAAATCCCACTTTGTTGGTTAATTGACACATAACTTGATGACTCATAAGTGAGGTATCCTCACTCTAATCCTCCTTAAGTCTCATGATGACACCTAGCTTGGTGAATAATCGTGGGATTAAGTGGTCTCTTAACAAATAATTAATTAATGGTAAAGTTATTAATTTATAAGTGCTTTTAAGAAATCATTCTAGTTAAGGGTCTAGGGTCTAGGATTTAGGGTTTAGGTTTTAGAGTTTAGGGTTTAA